>CM057225.1:10112559-10345059 GCA_029891385.1 Erythroxylum novogranatense | reverse complement strand
GAAAAATGAATAAGATGAATGAAGAAGTGAAGAAGTTATTATGATCTACTCGAGCAAGTATGTCACTCATATATGTTTACATTTGATAACAAAATGATGCGTGGCCGATGAGGTGTATGCACATGACCCTTCACCCGTAAGCAAAGTAGGTCACTCATTTTGTATTACTTTTCTTACATGCAAACTTACCCTAAAGTTTCATGTTTTAACGATAAGTTTACTCAAATTTTGTCCAATACAAGATGACAAAGAAGCTATATTGGCATCGGATATCGGCCTCAAACAAAATAGGCAACCTCTCGAGTTCTTCTCGCAAGCTCTTCTCGCTAGTGACACAAGTACTTATGGTGGATTCTCTCAGACCTCGTAGAAGCGCCGAGAAGATTTTCCCACCCCTTGTATGTATAATGTTTTGCAATTTTTATTGTATAACTTTTAAGTTCTGTATGGTACTCTGGATAATTTCTTCTTTAATGTTCATTAAACATATGGGTTATAGGACTTTTCAATGCAACCACCTGCTCAGGAGCTGGTAGCTAGAGATTTACCTGACAATTCCTAGACTTTGACATATTTATCGAGGTATTGCCTCATGTGATTTCCTACACTTGTGCTTAAGCATCTACGGAAATAAAGTGGATGATTTAATGGTCTTTCTACTTTAATTTGCTGCAATCCTGCTCTTGCTCCTTTCATGATGTGGTTGTTGGAAATTATCAAATCTTGTTTGTTTGGAATTAACAGCTTTCTCATGCCTACGCTCAAATTTGTTACGTATATGCTTGGTAATGGTAAATATCAGGAATCAAATTCTTCAACCAAAAAAAAGTTCAGAATCACATGTTTGATGTATCTAGTAGCTTTTAAGCAGTAAAGATGAAACTAAATATGTACTCCTCAATGTATAGAGTTTTCTATTACAGCCAACCAAAAGGCACTCGCTCACTACAGAGTTGGAGTGTCTTTGTTAAAGAAAAAAACTTTTCTTTGGTGATTCATTATGTTTATAAGGTATGACTTTGATGATAGTGAGGAAAACCGTATGGGAAATCATTACATTAAGCTTAGCAATGTCCTGTTTTTCCTTAGGGATGAAAAATCACAATCTCTTGGGTATAAAGCGTGCAAATGCACAACAACCAGCTCTCTCTTCCTCGGTCATATCCAAAGGACAACATGCATATTGATATTCTTCTTTGCATTGCGGCTCGTCTTCTGCGAATAATAGCCCTTTTATCTGTATTTTATAATCCAAGGTGCTTACTTTCACCATCACCGCTTGAACGAGGGTTAATAGTTATGGAATGTTAATGATATTTCAATTTAACAGGCAAGTCCATTAAATTTGTAGTTCCCTTCTCCAAGTATAATAAAGCAATGTACACGCAAGTTTCTCTTGGCATGAGATTTAGGATGATGTTTGAGACTTTTTCTTCCTATTTACCATAAAACTTTATTTTTGATACATTACAGAATTGATAATGGTGACTTCTTCATGTTGATTGATAGTGTTTTACTGACACCATCTGTTTGTTTTGTATTTTAGTTGATAATACCATTAAGCACCTTGGTGTTGGCGCACTTGCTTTTCACCCCACATTGGAATGGACTTTTGTTGGTGATAGACGTGGTACACTTTTGGCATGGGATGTCTCAACAGAGAGGCCTACTGTAGCACCCCACTCCCGACGAGACCCGAACCCGACATCAACAGTGATATCCGAGCCCGTGACCCGCGAGGGTGGCGTACTAGAACAATCACTACCTTTTTAAAACTCGATATGACATTTTTCTTTTCTTACGAAAATAGTTGAGTGCGCAAAACAATAATGATCTGGCCCAATTATAACAAAACATTTGCAATTACAAAACAATTTCTATTATAAACCAATTTCAGTTATACCATACAAGTACACATAAATCAAAAGGGGCCCACTAAAGCAATTCACTACTCTAATGCAGATGTGACGACACCGATCCCGACCGATACTACGCGCTTGCTAGCGGTAGACATACTCCGTGTGTCTAACGGGGTACTCTTCACTTCCTGAAAAATAGATGCAATGTTGGGTGAGTTTGCGAACTCAGTGAGAAACCATCATCGATGGTTCACCCAACTCATGCATTCACAATTCATATACACACTGAATCACATATTCACACTTTCATATATTCACATGCATTCAGTTTCACTTTCACACAGTTCACTTTAAATAATTTACATATGCAGTATGCATGCGACACTTTCAGTTTCATTTCATTGTTGTGACCGAGCGCAATCAGAAATCAGAAATCACATTTTTGGCAAGTAGGAGGGCCCTCTGGGTATGCACTACTGCCCACTCACATTAGGGATAGGAGAGCCCGCTGGGTATGCACTAATCCCTTTCACATAATAGGACCCACACCCCACCCGTAGGTGTTTGCGAGTTTTATTTGCGGCGTGTGTTCTTGGGTTTTACCACGTCCTCAAATATACAATGGACGTCTCGGGTCAACAACTATCATTATCGATCATTTAATTATGCATGAGTGCATATGTCATTCACATTTCACAGTCATATCTCATTTCTTTCACTAACACTTTTACAATTCGATTCACTATTGCATTTATGCACATTTATTCACATTTTGCACTTCCATATCTCAATCCAATATTTCGAACACCCATGGTTCGAAATCAATCAAAACAGTCACACATATCCATCCGTATCTCCACATGGCATATGTACACAAAATGTAACACATATAGGTTGAGAAACCAACTAGGTTACTCACCTGCACTTCCGAAACTACCACTGAAGTCCCAATACTGTCCGTGGAATGACGATCCATCGGAACCTCTATATCAAATCAAATAAATCACACATTACCAATCATGCCAAATTCAATAATCAATAGCAATTTCGATAAATACTATACATGTTATGACATTCCCAATCATATTCCTGAATTTCTCAATATGATCACTCTCACTCTAATTCAGAACAGTTCTCAATGCCATAATTCAATTCCTTATTCTAAAATCACATTCCAATTAAACACCACTCAATTTCCGATAATCATCAAATTCAATTCCTATTCTCTCAAATGCCATTTTGATCCATAACCAATCCAAATTAGATCCCAAAATTCTCCAATTCAAAAACCTCAAATTCATTTTCGGAAAGCATCCCTCGCCGCGGCATCGCCATGCAATCAAGCATCCCACGTCATGACGACGTGACGTTCGTCATGGCGTATGCCTTGTCTTCCTCGCCATGGCGCATAAATTAAAATATTTTTAATTCGGTAGCGACGTGCGATCGGGTTGGTTCGCCATGGCGTGTTCATCGACGTCACAAGGCGTGCGATCGCAAAATCGCGACGAAACCCGAAATTTCTCAGATTTTCTGATAACAATCTATCCGATTCACTTCAAATCACTCCCAATCGACTTAGTATACTACACTCAACTCATTTCTAGCCTCAATCCATCATTTAAACCAGTTTTCATCAAAAACCCAAATCAAAACCAATGAAAATCTCAAAACCCTTTCATCCGTAACTTTCAAATTCTCTAAACCAATTCATACTCAAATCAATGATCAAATGAAACGATTTAACTCATAAACAAGTATAAACTTACTTGATTCAAGCTTCAATCCTTTGAAAATCCTTCAAGAACTCCAAATCCCAAGTTTTCTCACCCACGATCGTCGATGAGCTTAATGAACAATTAAGCTTCTCTCTTAACTTATACATATATATATATAAAATCATTTGACTCATGTCCAATTCTTAGGGTCTAACAAATCCGATTTCTGCTCCATTTTCTCCCAATTTCGCAATAACCATTAACAATACTCCCAAAATCATAATTCCAATTGTTCCATATCAATAACCATTCATTCTCGGACTCGGAATCAAATAAATCAGTCACTAAGCTAATTTTCCGGTCTGGATCTCTTACTCTAAAATTTCCAGAGAAATTTCCATAAATTCACTAAAATTGAGTAATGCCAATTCCTATGCTCAATTTCCAATTTCCCTTTCTCTATAATCCATTTCATTCCGTTTTCATATTCAAAACCCAATTATACACTTACTAAATATCCAATTTTCACAAACCAAATCTCATATATACAATTTTGATAAATTCCCAATTGCACAATTAAGCCAATTCACATCGGACCAATTATAACCAATTTCTAATTTCACAATCAAGTCGGGAATTGTCATACATGTATGTACATATATATATCGTGATGCAAATAATAATCATTTATCAATGACTATCAAAACTGTAATGCATGTGCCATGCAATACTTTGCCTGTACCAAATCCTAACCCGATCCAAATTACCAATCTACCCGTCACTCCGATAACGGGATGTTACACCTACTATGATCGGAATGTTAGAATTTATTGTCAATGTATTTACTCTTGGTTTAGAAAATGTTATCTAAGTAGATTTGTTTGACACTTTAATCTTTTCTTATGTCTATCAAATGTGCTTGATAGATTTGTTTGACACTTTAATCTTTTCTTATGTCTATCAAATGTGCTTGATAGTTATTATGAGTGACCCAGAGATGATTATTTTGGTCAATACGAAATTGATATCAATTTGTTAGGTTGTTAAGGTGTCGTGCTGGAATATTTGGATTTTAGTTGGAATGAGTATTGTGGCCTAATGGAAATAATTCTCTCCAACCAGTATTTATTTGGTTTCTATTGCATAAATTTTAGCGACTAATTTGAATTATTTTTGCAATCAAATTTGGTTACTGACAGGTATACATTAGGAACCATCCAAATTATTTTTGCGACCAAGTTTTGGTGGTTAACACATACACTCTAGTGGCCAATAATTAATTTTCTGTTGCTAAATTATAATAAATATAATACAATTTGTGACGATATTAAAGCTATAGTAACAAATTATTTGGTTGCTAAAAGTAAATTTTTAGCAACATCATCATGTCGTCACAACATAATTACTAAAAGAAAATTGATACACTATTTGTTACAACCAGATAAAAATAACTGCAACCAATGACTTGGTTGCTATAAGATTATTTTTTATCAACAAAAATAATTTGGTCACAATATGAATAGCTATAGTAACCATTGACTTGGTTGCTATAAGATTACTTTTTACCAACAAAAATAATTTGGTCGCAGTATGAATAGCTATAGCAACCATGCTATAAGATTATTTTTTAGCAACAAAAACAATTTGGTCGCAGTATGCATAACTATAATGACCATTTTAATATTGCAGCGACCATGAAATTTTACATTAGCAAGTATAAATTTGATCGCTAATAATTCTACCTTTAGTGACCAATTTTAAATGGTTGTTAATAGTGCATTTTTAACGACCAACATAATAACTCGTCACTGAGCACTTTTAGTAACAACCCTGTTGTAACTACCTGTGACCAACCCGATTTTGGTCGCTATAACTTTTAACGACCATTTTCTTATTTTTAGCAACCATTAATAATGGTTACTGAAATTAATTTTTCTTGTAGTGACCCTTTAATTTCTCTCACATCTTGATTACACTGATTACATTTTTAAGGTAGTTCAATATGTAATTTCTCTCATATAAGTAGCACCATTAATAAGAATATATCAAACATTTCATTAATTTTCTTAATAAATGTGCATCTCTCTAAAACGACTTTTACTTTAGATAGGAGGGAGTATATTGTTACATTAAAAGTTTCCTGTACGAATGTTGTCTGAAATTGTGACATGATTATTAAGGTTATTAAAATTGCTTTAATAACATAAAATTTTGACCTTTAAAATTATTGAATTTATTTTAATATAATATATGATATTTTATCAAAAAAATTCCTAACCAAGAAGATAATAATATTTATTTTTATTTACAAAGAATGATCCAATGTTTTAAAAACTAGACCAGATATCGAACCGATCGAAGTAAAAATTTAAGGTTTAGAGGTTCAACCGGTAGTGAACCGCTATAAAATCGGTATATAATAAATAAGAAGTAAAATTATAAAATAAGTAAAAATAAAATATTTTATTGAAATAAAATACATCAATGTCTATTATTATATAATGAATTAATAATAAATAAATATAAGTCTAATATAAATATTAAAATAACAATACAAATCAAAATTGTATTTATGAAGGAGTTTGTATCTCATCATCGTCAAAAGCTCCAAATTCTACAACGTTATTTAAAGATTCGTAAACTATGCTTTCATCTAAAGTACTTGCATCAACTTCTTCGACTGCATTAAAATAAATTACAAATTAGTAATGTATAAAAGTATTCTCAATTGTAAACTTGTAATACAGTATAATTATAGCTTAAATATGATCAAAATAAGATATGAACTAACCATCAATAGATGTTCTTAATTCATTCGTTGTGAAAAATGCATTTTCTTCATAAATCGTCTTTTCAAGTTCATTATAATCAAGATCAGGCGATGGTTCTTCTTCTTTGATCCAAAAATTAGTATGTTCAATACAATCAATATCAACTGGATCATATGTTCTCTTCTTACTAAACGATCTAAACACATAATAGAGAAATTATAAAATCAATAATAAAAATAAAATTATTGAAATAAAAACAAAACTATAAAATGGTAAAATACCTGTTCTTCATTCTCATATTATAAGTAATGTAAACAAGGTCATTAAGTCTTTGATGTTCCAAACGATTTCGTTTCTTTATATGAATACGTTCAAAAACACTCCAATTTCGTTCACAACCTGATGCAGAAGTTGTTTGACTGATTAACCTAATAGCAAGTTTTCTCAATGTTGGAGCACTGTCACCGAATAATCTCCACCACTCATCTGTATTTTAAATTAATAGTTATGATAAAAATATATATTATTAATAAGTAAATAATGAATTAAAAGTATAAAACTTACCTAGCTACATTTTTTTCAATATAAGTTCTCTCTTTGCTGATGATCTAGCAAAACTTTCTAAACCTTCCTGATACAATTTAATGTCATTTATCGCTTGTGATTGCTCTTCAATAGAGAAAATACCTTTGCATTCAATCACATCAACCAAATCGCCCATAATATTTATTGTACGTTCTTCTCCATTATATAAGCAATAAGGATTGAGAAAATATGCTACTTAGTGGAACCTTTGAGTAACATGTTTATTCTATCGTCGATCAATAATATCTATATGAGGCTTGTACAATTTCTCACTCCCTTTAAAAATATTCATAATTTTTTTGTGAGCTCTATACATACCATCATATATATATCCCAAAGATGACTTCTCATCTGAATCAGCAATCCTCAATAGCCTTATAAGCGGAGCCACAATCTCCACAATGATCAAACAAGCAACCCAAAATTTATTATCTAGAATAATAGCATAAACTTCTTTTCCTTTTTCACTCTTTGATAATTTATGACTTGAAAAGTGTTTACCTGTCACTAAATTTTGAAGTAATTGCTTATGTTCATAAACACTTTTCAAAGTAATAAATGTATTTGCAAACCTGGTAGTAGCGAGACGAACAATCTCAACCCAATCTTCTTGTTTTCTTAACCAAGACAAAAATGTCACATGATTATACAAAAAAATTGTGATCTTAGATGCGCGTGAAGCAAGATTAGAAATATAACCTATACCACCAATATCTTTCAAAATAAGATTTATACGATGAGCAGCGCATGGAGACCAATAAATATGCTCATATTTTGATTGTAATAAGTACCCAGCTGATACATAATTAGCTACATTATCTGTAACAAAATGCACAACATTCTTTGGTCCAACCCACTCGACAAATTTAGAGAATAATTTAGATAAAGCATTAGCACTTTTTACCATGTCAGAAGCATCAACAGACTTGATAAAAGTTGTTCCAATATTGCAATAGACCAAGAAATTAATCAAGGTTCTTTGTTTTTTATCAGTCCACCCATCAGCCATATTAGTGCATCATGTTGATTCCCAACTAGATTTATATGTATCTACAATTAACTAACATTTCTTTTTAAATCTTGAAGCAAAGGCACACGCAACTCATAATAAGATGGTACTTTAAATCCTAGACCTATTGCTGTTGTAGCATCAATTGCTTCTTGAAAATATGGTGAATTTAAAGCATTTAACGGAATACATGAATGATAGAACCATCTAGCCCATGCTCTTTTACGTCGTAAAACAACATCCTTATCAACCATAACACTTTTTAGACTAGGTTGAGAAGCAGGAGTAGTTCTTGGAGAAAAATAAGAATCTATGTCAATAGTAGCTTTTCTTTTTCCTTTATCTAATACTTGTGGTGTTTCATCATCTCCAAAAGATATATCATAAGCTTCTTTATTTTCCTTCTTCTTTTTTACTTATTGCTGCAAATATTTTCCAATCATATCACGTACATCAAGTGGTACTTTTTTCCAAGAAGCAATATTACCCTTAATACTAGCAAGATGTTCTTTCATTCTAAAAATTCCTCCCCCTTTAAATATTCTACCACAAAACATACAGTTATATTGGATATTTCCATAAGATGCTTGAGAAGAAGAAAAATAATTCTATGCTGGATCGAACTTACCATGAGTAAAGGATGGTTCCATATGCTCCATTATGATTTAACTTAAAAAGTATTAAAAAATGATTGTATCTTACGGCACTGTCACTGGAGTTTCCTTCCTCCAAAAGTTTACTGTTGGACCAATGGTGGTTGACAAATTAAATCCCTTTATGTTTTGATAATAATAAAATATCTAGAATTAGTTAAGAAATTATTTCAGGTATTACTCAAGGAAAGAATCATGCAAAATAAGATGAACAAATGTTTAAATTATTGAAGAATCAAGAAAGGAGGTTCATTCTAAGTGTAAATGGCATTACACATGAAGATTCTAAAGGATTTGACCGAATGTTACCGTTGAAGGCTAAACAAGTCGACTTACACAATACAAGTTGGCTTACATATGAAGATGAATTCACACAAGTCGACTTATTGGGAACAAGTCGACTTATCGAGGAAAACAAGTCGACTTATATATAACAAGTCGACTTATTAGAGAGCGGAGCTACAAGTTTTACGTAAATGGTTGAAATAAGTCGACTTATGTATTCGACAAGTCGACTTATTAAAGCACAGATTCAGCTCCAACGGTCCAATTTGATAAAAATGGAATGGAGATGATCAAGGAACGGCTATATCCAATCAAGCAACGGCTAGTTGAGCTCCAACAGCTATATTTCATCAACTATAAATAGAGGATGATGGAAGAAGAGCTAAAAACAAGTTCCACAAGCTCAAATACTCTCATATTACTTCATATTGCTCACTATTGCTCTTATATTGTTACAATTTACTTTGAGCATTTGTTCTTCAATTTTTATATTGTTTTGTTACAATTGAGTGGCTAGAGGGAAGGTCACGTGAGGTAGGATTTGTGCCGTAATACAAATCGTGTATAAAGGTTGCTTGAGCCGGAATTCAAGTGAAGTTGTAAAAAGTTTACACTCAACTACAAAGTGTGCAATAAAGTGGTTGGCAAAATCCTAAGTGGGAGCTTAGGTAGAGAACGTAGGTCTTGACACCGAACCTCTATAAAAATGAGTGTTTGATCTTCTTCCTATACTATTTCAATTAAAGTTTATCTAAATTATTTTGTGTGTTTAACTTCGATTTTCTTGGAGAAATTTTCAAAGAATTTTAAGATCTATTCAACCCCCCTTCTAGATCACTTACAATTGGTATCAGAGCAGAAGTATCTGGGATGGCACACAACAACCTAGCGGAAGAAGGTAACACTAATAACCGACCTCCATTGTTTAATGGCTCTAGCTATTCTTCATAGAAAAATCCTATGAAGTACCATATTATAAGTGAGGAGTCGAATCTCGAAGATCATTATCTTCGACTCAAGCCCTCCGAAAGAAAATGGTGAGTCGAAAATGAGTGGAGTATGATGATAACGACTGGAGGCAAGCGTACATCAACGCCAAAGCCATGAAACTGATATATTGTGCGTTAACGGTTGAGGAAAGAAATCGGGTAAATTCCTGCACCACTGCCAAGGAAATGTGGGAGAGACTTCGAGTAACTCATGAAGGGACAAATCAAGTACGGGAGATGAAAATCAACATGCTTCTTCACAACTACGAGATGTTCGTCATGAAAGAAGGTAAGTCAATTTCTACAATGCTTGACCGTTTTGCAGAAATTATAAATGGATTAGGCAACCTGGGAAAGCACATGATGGATAGCGAGAAGGTGAAGAAGATTCTTTGTAGCGCCCCCTTACCATAGGGTATCCACCGGAACGCCCGTAGGTCATTCCGATACATATCCTACGACAAGAGACCACTACTGACAACAACCACTACACTCCTCATGGCATCACAATCATAAGACAGTAATAAGAAATTGACCACTTTTTAAAACCAAATTAGATTCCATTTCATTCACTCAAAACTCAAGAATTTACAAATCACAAGATTTTTAATTTACACATGATCCAAACATCGCACACTAAGTATCATAGTGTAATCGTCAAGAAATGATCTAACTATAAGTCTCCAAAAGAAAGCCCAATGACCGACCTTTGAGCCATCGCTTCTCGCCAATCCACAAGATACGGCTCTATAGTCCCGAGGAGCTATCTGTCTATGCTTATGCCTGAAAAATAATTACAATTTTGGATGAGTTTATAACTCAATGAGAAACCATCATCGATGGTTCTCCCAATTCATGCATCATATAAGCATGAAACAAGATACACGCATAATTAAACAAAACACAACATTGATACGGTTATCAGTACAATTACAATCCTGAGCGATAAATATTCACCCGATTAACAATATTGCCAAACATTCAATCCGTATGCAATGCACATGTGACTCTTTTCCAGCTCATTTCAGATTGTGACCGAAAGCGATAACGTTGATCATTATAGACGCGTCTGGGAGAATTATCTCCGTCGAGCTCGAGGCTCGGTTCAAGATATCGAGCTCTAGGTTCGGTTCGATGCAGATGGCGTCTCGGTTCACAATTTTCCTTTTAATACAGGATGCATTTGTGCATGAATGCACATGTCCCATAGCAATTAACATGATGATACATACCCAAATACACAAGATAATCATACAATCCAATTAACAGTTGCCTAATGTTTATTTCACCGTCAATGGAGCCACATATGACCATATAATCCCGTAGGCGCTCAATTCACGCCTTAATCCACGTAATCCCGTAGGCAATCAAACCACGCTAACACATAGATTGAATAACCAACTAGGTTACTCACCTAATAACTTCCACGCTAGTGCCGGGAAGTCTCTGCCAAGTCCGTGGAACGACGGTCCACTTGAGCCTCTATAGCACATTAAAAGAATAGCCATTACCATCGGTATACTTGAAATGACTAAATAATGCACATGAAATCAGTAAAATGTGTATAATGCATGTTCATGGCAATCCCGGCCCTAATCTAATATTTCCTCATAATAAAATTATATTAAAAATTAGAAATCCATAGGCGCTGACGGTGCGCCAATCGGACCTCTATAGGTCCCCAACTAAATAAAACAGTGGTTCACATGTTCCGTCAATAGGGGCTACGTCAAATTCCCGTCTAAAAATTCCCGTTTTCTCATAAAATGAATTTAAGTATTTAATAAATCCGATGCCTCAAGAATCAGGTCAATCGGACGTCGGACGGAAAAGAAATTGACAAAAGAAACAATCGGGTCACTTAATGCCAAATAATAACAAAAATAATAATATATATGTATATGTGCCTTGCCCTTTTTTCCAGTTTTCAACCCAAAGTTCCAACCTCTATAATTCTTAGCACACAATTCAGAAAAATACAAACTATAGCTTGTTGAAAAGCTTATGAAAAGCTCTACAATTCTCAAGAAGACTATAAAAATCAATTCCAACTCTAAGGGTGTCAAAAATCCACTCAAACCTACTATCCACTCAAAACCTGTCAAAACTGGGCAGTACATTTCAAATTCAGTAACTCTCTGATTCTTCAGTCAACAATTCCACAATAAATATGCTCATTAAGATCACAATGTTATCTACAACTTTCATGAACAACCCAAAATCAAATTCTATTGCTAAACAAGTCAATTAATTCATCTAATGTTACTGTCCCTACAATCCTCCAATTTGGGCAGTAACCTTACAAGAATCATAACTTCCAGTATACAAGTCAATAAAATCAGAACTTTATATCCCTGTAAATATAACATCTCAAAATTCAATTTTCATGAAGCACTCAACATCCAATTCGATCTCTAACAATTTCAAAACTGTTATGGAAGTTTCTGTTATGATCAGCCATTTATAACCTAATGCAGGATCAATTTTTGCAAAATCATAACTCCCAATTCTGACTTCTAAAAAATACACACCATATATCAATTTCAAGGTAATCTCTTCCTATACAATTCTTCAGAAGCTCACTCACACCAATTCAGTCCACATAAAATGTTAAAATTGCCTCCAATCAGTAAACTCACAAAATCACACTTAAGCTAGGTTTCATCCAAAATGCTCAAAACCAGTCATTAGTAATCAATTCATATCTCCCAATATACAACTCTAAAAATAGCAAGATCAGTAGCAATGGAAATCTAATTAAATAAGCTACAACTATCATGCAGATCATTCTCCCTAATTCCATCTCAATTAATTCCTAAAAATCAACAAAACTCAGATGTCATGGTTGCGGTTACTGTTCACAGGCAATGGAACAGTAACTTTCCATGCAAAAATTCACCCTTCTATCATTCAAATTCAACATCACCTATTTCACACTAAATTGAAGCCAACATCCCAAAGTTTCAGTGGCCACTAATCTTACCTCATTGTCATTTCTACACAATAATTTATGAATAAAACAGTAACATCAATTAAAACCCTAAATTTCCAGATTTGGTCCAATCTTAGTTTCTATCATTTCCAATGCCTTTAACACATCATTAAACATAAAAAAAAAACACAAATCAGTTCTTATACCATTCATATATGTACTAGGGCTAATACACAAAAATTGGCAGCACTAAACTCTCACTTTACTTGCAAGATTAGTCATCATCTACCAACCAAATTCAAAGCTAAACCAAGTTACAACCATAACCATTCATTATTCTAACACACCATACATTTATACCCATCAATTTACACTATAATTCTCATCAAGGTAAAGCATCAATAAGCTTAATAATAACACCACAATTCCCACTAGATGCATCTAACATTCATGATTTAGTAACTACATAATCAAAGCATATTTAAAGCTTAATTGAAAACTCACCTAATTCAAACTCCTCACTTCTTCAATTCCTTCAATTATTTCTTTACTAGTCTCACTAATTACTTCTAACACCAAGCAAGTGCAAGTTCTCCATGGAAAGAACAAAACTTGGTTGTAAGAAGAAGAGTTCTTGAGTTTTGGAGGAAGGAATTCTTTAGAGAAGAAAAATCGATGGTGAAGGAGAGATGGAATGGTTTTCGGATGAGTGATTAAATAACAACCAAATTCCTCCTTTTCATTCTTTAAACAAAGCAAACCGTGGGAGATAAGTGAGCATTAATGAAGGGGAGAGGTGGCAAAAGTCTATTGGACCAAGTGTAAAAGAAAAGAAAAGTAACATTAATAGATTTTAAAACAATTAATCCTAATCTAAAAATTAACCCAATCAACTCCAATGGCCCTCATTTTAATCCCAAAATAATATACCCAATATTAAAGTTGTAGCGCCCCCTCACCGTAGGGTACACATCGGGAAACCCGAAGGTCGCTCCGACACGTATCCCACGATAAAGGATTTACTACCAGAAAATTTTGCTAAAATCCATGACATCGAAGTATTTTAAATCACAAAATAACAGTAATCAACAAATTGACATCCAAAGTAATAATTATCCAGTACAGTAATCCAATCCAGAATAGACAAGTCTATCAGTCTCCTAACAAAACCAAAAAGAGACTGATACAAACATCTATCCTAAGTCATCAATAACAAAACCCATCCATAAACACTCCCAACTACCCGATCAAATATAATAAATGCCATAAATACAGTAAGAATCATCCATAACAACATCAAAGCTCTTAAAACTTACCAAATCACAGATCAAGCTACGGATTCCTCAAAATCCTCCGAAACCCTAAAATCCTTCAAGCTCAACGATTCACTAATCCCAGAGCCTCTAACCTTCACCAATAGCAGTCAATCAGTTAACCTCATCTCAAGGGAAAGAATCCATAAAGAAAATCGAGGAATCCTTACCAATGGGAGGAAATCGCAAGTCACAGTAGGGGGAAAGAAGAGAAACGTGAAATTGCCTTAGGTGTTTTCCCAAATTCCTCAAACCTAGTATTTATAGACCTAAGTCTCCAAGTCACCCAAATTTCACTCTAAATCCCAATGGTTCCACATAATTATTTCCTATCAAGAAATTCTAATTTTCCATTGCCATTGGACAAATGCTTTCAAGATCGTAGGTCGATCGACCGACCACCCAAAACTTTCCGGTCCGGCATTATCTCCCGAATTTCACGAGAATTTCCTATAAGCCATTATAAATTGCCACCACTCATAAACAAGATCAAATCACCAATTGTACTCGATTACTCAAATTCTCAATTAACTCTCAATCCAGTCAGTTTCAGTCAACTCAGTCAGTTCTTACTTACAATTAAATACCGGAAATCATGAATGCATGTACCTATGGATAAATGCATATGCATTAAACCTGTTCCTCTACAATTAGAGGCCAGTAACATGCTCATTCAATGAATGCAGTGAAACCTATCAGTATGACTCATAATAACCAAAATACCCTTAATGACAGTGACGGGATGTTACAAAAGTGCCATTGGGTAGCAATTTTCGCTACCGAAAATCGATCGGTTCGCCAATTGGTGATTTTATCCGGTCCAGAAATTTCCGGGAATTTTCCCCGAATCATTTTTCTCGAGAATTATTGAAATTCCTAAAATTGTAAAACATGTAACAAAGGCACTCCAAATAATTTTCAATCACAAAATTACCTTTTCTACCCCAAAACATGTTTAGGCTGCCATCGCGCGATTTTGCGGTCCGAATTTTCTCCTAAAATTTCAGAAAAATTTCAAAAATCCTTAAAATGTAAAACAATTTATGGCGCAGCTCAAATAATTTTCCAAACTCAATTACTCCTTTAATTTCACATGAAGTTCAATTTAAAACCTAAGCTTAAAATGTCATGAATGCATGTATACTATGTGCATATGCAACCAATCAAGAAGTATAGAGACTATATGTCAGATGCGCATGCCGAGATATAATTTAATATCCCGAACCCGTCCCTAATTACCAAAATACCCTTTCCTATAGGAGAGGGATGTTACAATTCTCCTCCTAACAAAAATTTCGTCTCGAATTATACCGATTGATCGAAAAGATGAGGATACTTGTCTCTCATATGCTCCTCGATCTCCCGGTAGCCTCCTCAATAATGGTTCCTCCAGAGAACCTTCACCAAAGGAATACTCTTATTCCTCAATTGTTTCACCCGAGACCCGATAACTGGATCGGCCTCCACATAACTCGACATCGAGACCTCAATCTCTGAGCCAGATATCACATGTGTCGGATCCGACCGATATCTCATGGAGCATACTCACGTGAAAGACGCCATGTAATCGAGACATCTCACTCGGTAAAGCTAGCCTGTAGGCTAAAGGTCCTATCCTTTCAGTGATCTCATATGGACCAATGTACCTAGGGCTTAACTTACCATTTCTCCCAAATCTCAGTACACCACGCCACGGTGACACCCGTAAGAATACTCTATCGCCCACATTATACTCAATGTCCCTCTTATGCTAATCCACATAGCTCTTACGTCTCATCCCGAGTCACTTGATGCGACTCAATCGATCTCACCTTGTCAATCAGATCCTGAATCACCAGACCTCAATCATCCTCACGCCCTCTTCATCCCAATACAGAGGCGATCTACACGGTCGCCCATACAGTGCCTCATATGGAGCCATCCCGATGCTACTATGATAATGATTATTGTATGCAAACTCAATCAGGGCTAGATACTGATCCCATGCTCCTCTAAACTCCAATACACAAGCCCGAAGCATATCCTCAATAGTCTTAATCGTCCTCTCACTCTGCCCATCTGTCTGAGGATGAAATGTCAGATCAAATTCAACCGCATCCATAGCCGATCAGAACTCGCCGAACCTCGAGTAAATCTGGGATCCTGTCCGACACTATCGACACCGGACCCCATGCAGCCTCACTATCTCTCGCTACATACTTCGGGCCAACTGATCCATGGTATTATTCTCCTCATCGTAAGAAATGGGCCGATTTAGTCAACCGTCCACTATGACCCAGATAGCATCATGCCGCCAAGGCCCTAGGCAACCCCATAATGAAATCCATGGTGATCCGCTCCCATTTCCACCCGAATGGGCAACGAATGAAGCTTCCTCTCGGAGCTTGGTGCTCACCTTAACTTAACTTGCTGCACGCCAAACACCTGACACAAACTCATTTACACCGCTTCTTCATACCGCCACCGTAAATGTTGCTTAAGGGTGTTATACATCTTGGTAGTACTAGGATGCATAGCATATGTGGCCATGTGAGCCTCCTCCAAGATCTCTCGCCTCGCATCATCCACATCGTGCACAAAGCCTCTGCCTCAACCACAAAGTCTCATCTCTCACATCAAACTCGTAACTCGAATCACTTTCACTTTCTCAATCACCTCACCATAACAGATCCTTATCCCGAACTCTCCCGATCCCGCCCAAGAGCATCGATCTCGATCTCAATGTAGCCAATAATACTCCATCCTCGCCTCCATTCAACTGCACATTCAAAGCTCTCAATCAATCAAGTTAGGCAACCTCATTGCTCGCACTGAAGCTGTATTTAGTATGTGACTTCCTACCGTAGCATCCGCCACCACATTAGCTTTTCCAGGGTGATACTCAATAGTACAATCGTAATCCTTCAACAACTCCAGCCACCTCCTCTGTCTCAAATTCAACTCTCTCTGGCTCAGTAGGTATCTCAAACTCTTATGGTCAGTAAAGATTTGAAAGGTCTCACCATACAGGTAATGCCTCCAAATCTTCAGTGCAAACACAACTGCAGCTAACTCCAAATCATGAACAGGATAGTTTACCTCGTGAGACCTCAACTGCCTCGAGGCATAAGCAATGACTCTACCGTCTTGCATCGTAACATATCCCAATCCTCGATGTGATGCATCGCAGACACCTCAAATCCTCCAGTCCCCAGATGGAATAGCCAACACCGGCGAGAGTCAACCGATGTTTCACTCCTCAAAACTCTTCCGACACTCCTCGGTCCATCCGAATGGCACATTCTTCCTCGAAGTTTTGTCGAGGGCCGAGATCAATGAGAACCCTCGACAAACCTCCGTAATAACCAGCCAATCCGAGGAAACTCCAATCTCCCAGACATTCCTAGGAACTTCCCACTTCAGCACTGCCTCCACCTTACTCGGATCCACCTGAATACCCTCTCCAGTCACTATGTGCCTCAAAAATATCACCTGATCCAGCCAAAATTCACATTTGCTGAATTTGGCGTACAACTGTCTCTTCCTCATCGTCTGTAACACAATCCTTAAATGCTCACTATGCTCCTGTTCATCCCTCGAATACACCAAATGTCATCAATGAAAATAATAACAAACCGATCCAGTAGGCTGAAATACCTTATTCATCAAGGCCATGAAAGCTGCCGGGCATTAGTCAACCCAAACGGCATCACTAGAAACTCAAATGCCCATACCGCCCCTCAAGGCACTCTTAGGCACATCGGCCTTTGCAATCTTCAATCGATAGTAACCAGATCGCAGATCTAACTTGGTGAATACCGAGCTCCTCTGAATCGATCAAACAAGTCATCAATCCTAGGCAAGGGTACTTATTCTTTCATCACACCCGATTCAGCTGCCTATAATCGATGCACAACCTCAAAGTCCCATCTTTTTCTTCACAAACAAAATCGAGCTCTCCATGGTGAGACACCGGGTCTAATAAACCCTTTCTCCAACAACTCCCTGAATCGAGCCTTCAACTCCCTCGCCCACAAAGCCATCCTATATGGAGGTATAGATATAGGAGCAGTACTTGGAATGAGGTCAATAGTAAACTCGGTCTCCCGATCTGGCGGCAAACCCGATAACTCCTCAGGAAACACATCTGAAAATTCCCTAACTACGGGAATATCCTGAAGCCTCTGCTCAACTCTGGTGTCAACCACATGAGCCAGATATGCCTCACAACCTCCCTGCATCAATCTCAGGGCACTAAGGAAAGAGATCATCCGGCCGGCATCGCCTGACTAACTCCTTCGAACACCGCCAGTAGGTCACCAGAGACTCCAAAGACAACCTCCTTGGTATAGCAGTCCATGATAGCCCTATGGGCAGCCAGCCACTCCATCCCCAGAATCACATCGATCTCTCTCAACGGCAATACTATAAGGTCTGCCCTCAATACTGCTTGATCAATCTGGATCGAGCATCCCCATGCACCTCTCCTAATGCAATAGTAGTACCTAGAGGTGTACTCACCTCTAGCCCATACTGTAGCATCTCCCTATCCCCATGCAATCTACATGCCATATGAGGTGCAATAAAGGAATGTGTGGATCCAGGATCCAGCAGAGAAAATGCCTCAATATCAGAAAGGAGAAGCATACCAGCTACAACATCAGGGGAATCCTGGGCCTCCTGTCTCGTCATGGCGATACTCGCTTTGACCGTGGTCGGCTGCCCGACCCTCGATCCTCACAAAGGACCCTCACTCTACCACGGCCTCTACCTCGCCCCTCCGTCTGATCCACCCACTTCTCATTGCATACAGTCATTACTACTCGACTTGTCCACTACCAACAGGTTGAACTCTCAATGTATCAGGGCAATCCCTGACCTGATGCTCCGTCGAGCCGCACCTCAAGCAGGCTCCAGTAATCCACCAACACTCCCCACTGTGTCTCCTCTCACAATACGGGCACACTGGGGAAATCTGTCCAGAGCCTCTGCCACTACCAATACCAGTCGGTCCAAATCTCCCCCTCTGCCCAAAACCAGACTGTCTCGAACCTCCCAAAGACCTGAAAATCCTGCCCTGGCGCTTACTAAAGCTCCTGCCAGAGCTTCCCTGACTCTCACTGGGCCACTTACCCCGGGACCCAATCTCAGCCTGCCTCTGTCTCATCAGCTGCTCCACTCTAACGGCAGCAGCTCTCAACTCAATAAATGTCCCCATGTCCGACCGAGCCAACCTGGTACGAATCTCAGTGTTGAGGCCATTCTCGAACCTCCGGCACTTATCAGCCTCAGTCGGGACCATCACTGTAGCATAATCTATCAACTCATTGAATTTTACCTCCTGCATCTTCATATCAAGGTAAACCTTGGGCATATAATTATCCCTGAAGGCCCTCGTAAACTCAAATTTCCCACGACAAGAAGCAAGGCTCGTGGTACCGCTCGCACAGCTCTTCCACCACTTATATGCCGGCCTCGCAATGGTGACACCGCATAATCGAACCTCTCATCAGTTCGCATCCATCTGTCAAGACTCTCTCCGTCCTCTCCAACCATCCTCGGCCTCGGGGGTCTCAGATCGCCATAGAAATCTCATACCACTTACAAGAAGAAATCATACCTCCTCTCCGCCTCACGGAACTCGAGAGGCGATCCTCAAGACGAGGCATAGAAGACTCTCTACTCGCTCCCACTGATCCTTGATCAGCTGGCTGCTCAACCTGATCACCTAATACAGAAGACCTAAAACAAAACAAAAATGCTGATCAGTTCCATTAGTTCCATCCGATTCATACCTATATTGTTACTATTCCCAAAAGATGCCAAACCATGCTCTGATACCACCAAATGTAGCGCCCCCTTACCATAGGGTATCCACCGGAACGCCCGTAGGTCATTCCGATACATATCCTACGACAAGAGACCACTACCGACAACAACCACTACACTCCTCATGGCATCACAATCATAAGACAGTAATAAGAAATTGACCACTTTTTAAAACCAAATTAGATTCCATTTCATTCACTCAAAACTCAGTAATTTACAACTGTCAATACTTTTTAATTTACACATGATCTAAACACTGCACACTAAGTATCATAAAGTAATCGTATAAGAAATGATCTAACTATAAGTCTCCAAAAGAAAGCCCACCGACCGACCTTTGAGCCATCGCTTTCTCGCCAATCTACAAGATACTACTCTACAAATTCCGAGGGAGCTATCTGCTCATGCTTATGCCTCGAAAAATAATTGCAATTTTGGATGAGTTTATAACTCAATGAGAAACCATCATCGATGGTTCTCCCAATTCATGCATCATATAAGCATGAAACAAGATACACGCAGAATTAAACAAAACACAACATTGATACTGCTATCGCGACAATTACGATCCACGTAACGAAGAATATTCACCCGCTAACAATATTGCCAAACATTCAATCCGTTGATGCAATGCACATGTGACTCTTTTCCAGCTTCATTTCAGATTGTGACCGAGCGCATAATGATGATCATTATAGACGATCTGGGAGAATTATCTCCGTCGAGCTCGAGGCTCGGTTCAGTATATCGAGCTCTAGGCTCGGTTCAGTACAATGGCGTCTCGGTTCATAATTTTCCTTTTAACAGTGTGATGCATTTGTGCATGAATGCACATGTCCCATAGTAATTAACATGATGATACACAGTCCAAATACACAGTATAATCATACAATCCAATTAACAGTTGCCTAATGTTTATTTCACCGCCAATGGAGCCACATATAACCATATAATCCCGTAGGCGCCAATTCACGCCTTAATCCACGTAATCCCGTAGGGCAATCAAACCACGCTAACACATGATTGAATAACCAACTAGGTTACTCACCTAATAACTTCCACGCTAGTGCCGGAAGTCTCTGCCAAGTCCGTGGAACGACGGTCCACTTGAGCCTCTATAGCACATTAAAAGAATAGCCATTACCATCGGTATACTTGAAATGACTAAATAATGCACATGAAATCAGTAAAATGTGTATAATGCATGTTCATGGCAATCCCGGACCTAATCCAATATTTCTCCATAATAAAATTCTATTAAAAATTAGAAATCCATAGGCGCTGACGGTGCGCCAATCGGACCTCTGTAGGTCCCCAATTAAATAAAACAGTGGTTCACATGTTCAATCAATAGTGGCTACGCCAAATTCCGCCTAAAATTCCCGTTTTCTCATAAAATGAAATTAAGTATTTAATAAATCCGATGCCTCAAGAATCAGGTCAATCGGACGTCGGACGGAAAAGAAATTGACAAAAGAAACAATCGGGTCACTTAATGCCAAATAATAACAAAAATAATAATATATATGTATATGTGCCTTCCTTGCCCTTTTTTCCAGTTTTCAACCCAAAGTTCCAACCTCTATAATTCTTAGCAAACAATTCAGAAAAATACAAACTATAGCTTGTTGAAAAGCTTATGAAAAGCTCTACAATTCTCAAGAAGACCATAAAAATCAATTCCAACTCTAAGGGTGTCAAAAATCCACTCAAACCTACTATCCACTCAAAACCTGTCAAAACAGGGCAGTACATTTCAAATTCAGTAACTCTCTGATTCTTCAGTCAACAATTCCACAATAAATATGCTCATTAAGATCACAATGTTATCTACAACGTTCATGAACAACCCAAAATCAAATTCTATTGCTAAACAAGTCAATTAATTCATCTAATGTTACTGTCCCTGCAATCCTCCAATTTGGGCAGTAACTTTACAAGAATCATAACTTCCAGTATACAAGTCAATAAAATCAGAACTTTATATCCCTGTAAAGATAACATCTTAAACTTCAATTTTCATGAAGCACTCAACATCCAATTCGATCTCTAACAATTTCAAAACTGTTATGGAAGTTTCTGTTATGATCAGCCATTTATAACCTAATGCAGGATCAATTTTTGCAAAATCATAACTCCCAATTATGACTTCTAAAAAATACACACCATATATCAATTTCAAGGTAATCTCTTCCTCTAAAATTCTTCAGAAGCTCACTCACACCAATTCAGTCCACATAAAATGTTAAAATTGCCTCCAATCAGTAAACTCACAAAATCACACTTAAGCTAGGTTTCATCCAAAATGCTCAAAACCAGTCATTAGTAATCAATTCATATCTCCCAATATACAACTCTAAAAATAGCAAGATCAGTAGCAATGGAAAGCTAATTAAATAAGCTACAACTATTATGAAGCTCATTCTCCCTAATTCCATCTCAATTAATTCCTAAAAATCAACAAAACTCAGATGTCATGGTTGCGGTTACTGTTCACAGGCAATGGAACAGTAACTTTCCATGCAAAAATTCACCCTTCTATCATTCAAATGCAACATCACCTATTTCACACTAAATTGAAGCCAACATCCCAAAGTTTCAGTGGCCACTAATCTTACCTCATTGTCATTTCTACACAATAATTTATGAATAAAACAGTAACATCAATTAAAACCCTAAATTTCCAGATTTGGTCCAATCTTAGTTTCTATCATTTCCAATGCCTTTAACACATCATTAAACATCCAAAAAAAAACACAAATCAGTTCTTATACCATTCATATATGTACTAGGGCTAATACACAAAAATTGGCAGCACTAAACTCTCACTTTACTTGCAAGATTAGTCATCATCTACCAACCAAATTCAAAGCTAAACCAAGTTACAACCATAACCATTCATTATTCTAACACACCAAACATTTATACCCATCAATTTACACTATAATTCTCATCAAGGTAAAGCATCAATAAGCTTAATAATAACACCACAATTCCCACTAGATGCATCTAACATTCATGATTTAGTAACTACATAATCAAAGCATATTTAAAGCTTAATTGAAAACTCACCTAATTCAAACTCCTCACTTCTTCAATTCCTTCAATTATTTCTTTACTAGTCTCACTAATTACTTCTAACACCAAGCAAGTGCAAGTTCTCCATGGAAAGAACAAAACTTGGTTGTAAGAAGAAGAGTTCTTGAGTTTTGGAGGAAGGAATTTTTAGAGAAGAAAATCGATGGTGAAGGAGAGATGGAATGGTTTTCGGATGAGTGATTAAATAACAACCAAATTCCTCCTTTTCATTCTTTAAACAAAGCAAACCGTGGGAGATAAGTGAGCATTAATGAAGGGGAGAGGTGGCAAAAGTCTATTGGACCAAGTGTAAAAGAAAAGAAAAGTAACATTAATAGATTTTAAAACAATTAATCCTAATCCAAAAATTAACCCAATCAACTCCAATGGCCCTCATTTTAATCCCAAAATAATATACCCAATATTAAAGTGCCATTGGGTAGCAATTTTTGCTACCGAAAATCGATCGGTTCGCCAATTGACGATTTTATCCGGTCCGGGAATTTCCGGGAATTTTCCCCGAATCATTTTTCTGAAAATTATTGAAATTCCCTAAAATTGTAAAACATGTAACAGTGCACTCCAAATAATTTTTCAATCACAAAAAATTACCTTTTCTACCCCAAAACATGTTTAGGCCAGTTACCGGTGATTTTGCCAGTTCGGGAATTTTCTCCGAAAAATTTCAGAAAAATTCCAGAAAATTCCTTAAAATGTAAAACAATTTTTGGCGCAGTTCAAATAATTTTCCAAACTCAATTACTCCTTTAATTTCACACAGAAGTTCAATTTAAAACCTAAGCCGGAAAATGTCATGAATGCATGTATACTATGTGCATATGCAACCAATCGAAAGTATAGAGACTATATGTCAGATGCGCATGCCGAGATATAATTTAATATCCCGAACCCGTCCTAATTACCAAAATACCCTTTCCTATAGGAGAGGGGATGTTACATTCTTCGTTCACTGCCAAAGGAATGAGATTCTCAAGTGACCGCAATCATGGAGTCGAAGGATCTCAACCATCTGGAATTCAACGCTTTGGTGGGATCACTCATCAACTATGAGATTTTTCTCAAATCCAGAGGAGGTAGAGGTAAGCCTAAAAAATCTATCACTTTTAAAGCTAACACCTCTCTTGTTGATGAAAGTGATGAGGAATTAGATGAAAGTGAGGAAGACGAAGAAATCGCGATGTACGCCGTAAATTTAAGGAAGTTCAAGGACTTCTCAAAATCAAGAAAAGAATTAAATGGCGGAAAACAGTAGAAAGAAAGAGGTTTGGCGCGGAAAGAAAAACAAAAGGCTATGACAAAAAGAAAGGCAACGAAGAATGTTGGAGATGTGGAAAGCGAGGACATCTCGCAAGAGAATGCAAAAGCTCATCATCAACTTCAAACTTTCAGAAAAATGATAGATACGACAAAGGTAAAAAGAAAACTAGCTTGGTGGCAACTTGGAGTGATGAGGAGGATGCATACCAAACCGATGATGAAAACAACCTGGCACTTATGGCCAAGAGTTCATCAAGCGACGATGAAAATGAGGTAAATCACTATGACCAAGATTTAAGAGATTCCTTTGATGCTTTACAAGCTGATTTTGAAGAAGCCATTGAGATTAACAAAAAATTAAGAAAGAAAATACTAGAGTTGACTGCTGAAAACAATGCTTTACATGAAATGATTGATGATTTAGATAGTCCAAAAGAAGATCATTCTGCATGTCTTATTGAAAAAGAAAATCTTATTTGTGAACTTGATAGGCTTCGAAAAGAATTTTCGTATGTGGTTGGTAAATTCGCTGGTGGAAATGCTAAGTTTGAAGAATTGTTGTCTTTACAAAGATATACTATTTCTAAACATGGATTAGGATATAATCCGTATAATAGAGAGTGTTCTTTAATTTCCAAATTTACCAAAGATGGAAAAGTTGCTCAATGTACTAGATGTTTGAGAGATGGACATATAGAACTTGCTTACAAGATTACTAAAAGGTGTATTAAGGTTAAGAAAATTTGGGTTATTAAAGGCACAACACCACCAAATGTGGTTTATATGGCTAACCAATATGGACCCAAAATGGCTTGGGTACCTATAAGAAGAAAGAACGTTGATATTGTAGGTACAAGCAAGGGATGAAAGGCCGTCAAGCACTTGGTACATCGACAGCGGATGTTCGAGACACATGAGTAGGGACAAGAATCTTTTTGCAGAAATCAAACCAAAAAATCAAGGTTATGTCACTTTCGGAGACAACAACAAAGGTAAGGTCATTGGAATTGGTAAAGTGGGTAAGGAACCTTTACCAACCATTGACAACGTTTTACTTGTTGATGGGTTGAAACATAACTTGCTAAGTGTGTCTCAACTTTGTGATATGGACTTCAATGTTAGTTTTGAATCATCACATTGCATGATTAAAAAGGATGGATATGTTGCTTTCATTGGTTTGAGACATGGAAATACATACATTGTAGACTTGCATGACGATAGCTCTTTTAATGAAAAGTGTCTAGTAACATTAGAAGAAAATGCATTTTTGTGGCATAGAAAATTAGGACATGCACCATTGCCTTTAATTTCTAAGCTTTCAAAGAATGACATTGTAAGAGGTTTGCCTAAGATTAAATTTGTTAAAGATCACTTATGTGAGTCCTGCTTGAAAGGCAAACATGTTAGAGAATCTTTCAAACCAAAAAAAGAAATTTTCACATCTAGAATTCTTGAACTTGTGCATATGGATTTGATTGGACCATCTAGGCATGCTAGTCTTAGTGGAAAATTATATGTACTTGTGATTGTAGATGATTTCTCTAGATTTGCTTAGGTAAGATTTCTTGCAAATAAAAGTGATGCCGTTAATGAATTTACCAAGTGGTGTAGATTGGTTCAAAATGAGAAAAATTTGTCGATCGTTGCTATTAGGATCGATCATGGAGGAGAATTTGAATGTGAACCTTTTGAAAATCTCTGTGACAAATACGGGATGGAGTATAACATCTCAACACCTAAGACTCCGCAACAAAACGGTGTTGTAGAAAGAAAAAATCGCTCACTTGAGGAAATGAGCAGAACCATGTTGAATGAATACAACCTCCCTAAATCATTTTGGGCAGAAGCGGTCAATACCGCATGTTACGTCATCAATAGGGTGCACTTGCGAAGAGACAAAAATAAGACACCCTATGAACTTTGGAAAGGTAAGAAACCTAACATCTCTTATTTTCATCCATTTGGTTGTAAAGTTTTTATTCATAATAATGGAAAGAGTAATCTGGAAAATTCGATTCTAAACCGATGTTGGTGTATTTATTGGTTATTCTCAAACTAGTAAGGCTTTTAGAGTTTATAATAATAGGACTAAATGTGTTGAAGAAAGTATACATGTTAAATTTGATGAAATAATTTCACCCCGAGAAAGGTTTGTTTTGATGATGATGCGGTAGTTCGTAATAAATTTGAAGAAATTGAATCTAAGATTGAGGAATTGAAGTCGGATGAAGAAAACCATGTACCCGACACTAAATCATGGGCAAAAGCAAAGAATCATCCTATGGAGCAAGTGATTGGTGATTTGAATGTTGGAGTAAGGACTAGAAGAAACATTTATGAGAATATGAGTAATTCAGCTTTCATTTCGTTGGTAGAACCCAAAATATAGAAGAAGCTCTTAAAGATGAAAACTGGCTTTTAGCTATGCAAGAGGAGCTTAATCAGTTCAAACGAAATGATGTTTGGGATTTGGTAGCTCCACCGAAAGACAAGACCATCATTGGAGTTAAATGGGTAAATCGAATTAAGTATGATGAGAATGGTGAAGCGATCAAAATAAATCAAGGTTAGTGGCTCAAGGATTTTATCAAGAAGAAGGCCTTGATTACAATGAAACATATGCTCCGTGGCTCGCTTGGAAGCAATTAGATTGCTATGTGCTTCGCGTCACATAAAAGGATCAAATTAAATCAAATGGACGCCAAGAGCGCATTTCTAAATGGGTATATTCAAGAGGAAGTCTACGCCAAACAACCGCCGGATTTGAAGATCATGAGCATCCGGATTACGTCTACAAACTCAAAAGGCACTTTATGGACTAAAGCAAGCACCTAGAGCATGGTATGAGAGGTTAAGTACTTTTCTAACTCAACATGGATATGTTCGTGGTAAGATAGATAATACTTTGTTTATTAAACATGTTGATCATGATATGCTTATTTGTCAAATTTATGTTGATGACATTGTGTTTGGTGCTACTAATGAATTTTTGTGCAAAGAATTTAGTGATTTAATGCAAGGTGAGTTTGAAATGAGCATGATGGGGGAACTCAAGTTCTTCCTTGGATTGCAAATCAAGCAACACAAAAATGGGATCTTCATCCATCAATCGAAGTGCACCAAGGAACTTCTTAAGAAGTTTAAAATGGATGGATGCAAAGTAGCAGCAACTCCAATGGCAACAAACCTGGTCTTGGAAAAACATGAACATGAAGAAGACGTTGATCAAAAACTCTATAGAGGTATGATCGACTCTCTTTTGTATTTAACTGCTTCTAGACCTGATATTATGTTTGCCACATGTCTATGTGCTAGATTTCAATCATGCCCTAAAGTTTCACATTTAACTGCTTGCAAAAGAATCTTTAGATATTTGAGTAGAACTATTAATCATGGTTTGTGGTATCCTAGTTGTGATTCATTTGATTTGTATGCTTATAGTGATGCTGATCATGGTGGCTGTAGAATTGATAGAAAAAGTACTAGTGGCTTGTGTCATTTCTTAGATCATCTTTGATTTCTTGGCTAGCAAAAGCAAGTTAGTGTAGCCATTTCCACTGCTGAATCCGAATATGTAGCAGCTGGGAGTGCTTGTGCCCAAGTTCTTTGGATTAAACATCAATTGCTTGATTATGGTGTTGTGGTAAAAAATATTCCTATCTATTGTGACAATACCAGTTCTATTTGTTTGAGTAAAAATCCAATTCTGCATAGTAGGACAAAGCACACTGAGATTAGGCATCATTTTATTCGTGATCATTGTTTGAAAGGTGACATTTATTTGAAGCATGTTTCTACTAGTGATCAATTAGCTGACATTTTTACTGAGCCTCTTAAAGAAGATGTGTTTGTGAATATTAAATTGAGATTAGGCATGTGTGATTTAAATGCTTTTGGTTGAATTTATTCATATATCAAATGGTCAAGATTTGAGGCGTTTATGCAATCACATCCGAAGATACATTCATCATGTTGCTCACTTGGGCTAAATTAAGTGAATTATTCGAGAGTTATGGACATACTTTTTGACTGGACCATCAACAAGTCGAGTTGTGAGGAATTTAGTGTTTTGGAAACCAGAAAATTGGATGATAAGTCGACTTATTTGTATCGACAAGTCGACTTATTAAGGTCAATAAGTCGACTTATTAAGGAAACAAGTCGACTTATTCCTGGACGAAGCTTTTTTTTCAAAAACCCTTCTCCTTCTTCTTCTCCGCAAAATTTCTCTCACTAAACCCTAAACCTTTCTCTCAAAACTCGACTTATCCTCTACAAACTACTCAAATCTCACTTACCCATCCATTTTCGACCTTCACCCATTCACTACCCACTCATTACCTCCTCTAATCCTTCTCTCTTTTCGAAAACCCTCTTTTAAAACCCTAACCTCACATCTAAATTTTTTCTCTTCTCTAAATATCTTCCATGGCTCCAAGAAAAGCCTCTCAAAAGGGAAAGCAACCGCCCATCTCAAGATCCTCACGCTTTCTCCAAGGCCACGGGTTCGTGGATCTTCTTCAAGAGGAGATGCAACAATGGAGGATGACGTTTTGAACCTAGATTCGCCTCAAGGATGCTCAAAATGTGTATTACAAGGTACTGAAAGATGAAGTTTTAATTCCCTATGAGATTCGATTGGGTGAGTTAGATAGCAGTGAGTTCTCTGAGGTATTTTCTCAAATTGTGAACCTTGGGTTAAAAGATTTTTGGGTTTCCATGATGTTATCTATGAAGAGGCGGTAAAAGAATTTTTTCGAATCTATTTGTGATTAGGAGCAATGTTGAAGAGGAGTTCTCTTGTCTTGAAAATTAACGGAAAGCTTTCTATCTTAGTGAATCGATTTGCACTATGTTTAACTTGCTAGAGGAGGAGTTAGGCCTAGAGCCTCTTTTTCGATTTTGAGATTATGAAAATGTTGATGGTGACATTAACGAGGAAGCCAAGAAAATTTCGCTATATTGAGGAAAAGGGTGCTGACTTGTTGGTTCGGTTATGTTCACCATTCCCTCCATTCGAGGCTATGGATCTTCCTTTGAATTATCGCTTATTGCATTATGCTATTAACAGGTTGTGTTTCCTAAGAAGGCCAAAGCAATAATCGATCACTGCCTTGGATAAGGAGATTTTGTGGCATATGGAGGAGGGTCGGAAAATAAATTTTCCGAGTTTGATTATTCAGATGATGAGGAGAAAAGCAAGCTTATTACGTGGACAGCTGAAGGGGAAACTTGTCCGGCATACAGGAATGTCGTTTGCTGCTCTGATTACTCATATCTCTCAGATTAGGAGATGCAATCTGGACACTTATATAAGTTTTCCTTATCCTCGGAGTTGGCGATTCACGCCTTACAACCTAAGGAGTATGAAGTTGGTTCGGACAGTTGAAAAAGGTTAGGCATACTCCTATCATGTTGAGAAGCTTGGGTTGACATTGGTGGGTGAGCAGGTATCTTCTAGGAAACGATCTAGGACAACAGAGCGTCCGAGCAGCTCACGACCAAGTAATGTCCAAAGCAGTGAGGTCTCACAAGCTGATATACAGGAACTTCGAGATCAATTAGATGAGATTAATGAGCGTCAGGATGGTCACCAAGACTCACTCATACTACTGGAACGAAAATTGACGAGCAACGCAAAGATTCTTACTAGTTTACAAAAGAGCATCAAGAAGTTATTTGATAAGCTTGGGTGTAGACATGATGATTCTTCATGATGTGTGTTGCATTACGCCGTGACCAACATTTTGATTTATGTTGCTTTATGTGTTTTTTATGTGTTTATGTTGTTTTGACATTTCTTTTGTATTGACTATTCCCATCGTTTGAATTTGATGTTAGGTTTGGATTTCGACTTCATTATTCTTCATTTTTGCTAAATCTAATTTTGAATTTTTGATCATGACAAAAAGGGGGAGTAAGATTGAAATTGATATTTGATTTAGGGGGAGTGAAAATTTCTTCATTGATTTGCAATTTTATTGATTTCAATTTTATTCATTGATTAAGGGGGAGACAACCTAACCATCAAGACAAGGGAAACCTTGATCAAATTTTATCTCTTTCCAATTTCTTGTCAATTTCTTGATATTTTGTCATTATCAAAAAGGGGGAGATTGTTAGACCAATGGTGGTTGACAAATTAAATCCCTTTATGTTTTGATAATAATAAAATATCTAGAATTAGTTAAGAAATTATTTCGTATTACTCAAGGAAAGAATCATGCAAAACAAGATGAACAAATGTTTAAATTATTGAAGAATCAAGAAAGGAGGTTCATTCTAAGTGTAAATGGCATTACACATGAAGATTCTAGAGGATTTGACCGAATGTTACCGTTGAAGGCTAAACAAGTCAACTTACACAATACAAGTTGACTTACATATGAAGATGAATTCACACAAGTCGACTTATTGGGAACAAGTCGACTTATCGAGGAAAACAAGTCGACTTATATATAACAAGTCGACTTATTAGAGAGCGGAGCTATAAGTTTTACGTAAATGGTTGAAACAAGTCGACTTATGTATTCGACAAGTCGACTTATTAAAGCACAGATTCAGCTCCAACGGTCCAATTTGATAAAAATGCAATGGAGATGATCAAGGAACGGCTATATCCAATCAAGCAACGGCTAGTTGAGCTCCAACAACTATATTTCATCAACTATAAATATAGGATGATGGAAGAAGAGCTAAAAACAAGTTCCACAAGCTCAAATACTCTCATATTACTTCATATTGCTCACTATTGCTCTTATATTGTTACAATTTGCTTTGAGCATTTGTTCTTCAATTTTTATATTGTTTTGTTACAATTGAGTGGCTAGAGGAAAGGTCACGTGAGGTAGGATTTGTGCCGTAATACAAATCGTGTGTAAAGGTTGCTTGAGCCGGAATTCAAGTGAAGTTGTAAAAAGTTTACACTCAACTACAAAGTGTGCAATAAAGTGGTTGGCAAAATCCTAAGTGGGAGCTTAGGTAGAGGACGTAGGTCTTGGCACCAAACCTCTATAAAAACGAGTGTTTGATCTTCCTCCCTATACTATTTCAATTAAAGTTTATCTAAATTATTTTTGTGTGTTTAACTTCTGATTTTCTTGGAGAAATTTTTCAAAGAATTTTAAGATCTATTCAACCCCCCCTTCTAGATCACTTACATTTACAACATTGTAAACAATTAGTTTGCTAACTTTCAATTGCTTTTCATGCGTGCACTATGACCTTGTCTTTAGGTTGGATTAGGATTAAAGGAGGAAGCAAGAGCAAACGGCGAAAGTAGGTTTTTTTAGTTTTTATTTATTTATTTTTTAAATAAATTTATTAAAGGATACAAAAATTGAACCGGATCGGATCGAACCGTCCAGTTTGACCGAAAAAAGGTTGAACCAGTTGGTTTTTCTACAGAGAGGTTATTAGGTGAAACCAAACTGGACCACTGATCGGTTCAAACCTTTTCCAGTCGGACCGAACGATCCAGTCCGGTTTTTAAAACATTGGAATGACCTGATAATTAGGTGACTTGTAGTTCATAGGTAAATAATATTTTCTATTGCATATGACGCATGTGTGAAGAAAATTTACTTAATTTTATACTTTTGGCCTAGACTACTTAGGGAGTATAATATTAATTAATTCTTCATCACTTGGGTGGATAAATTAAACTATACTAATAAAAACGACCTAACAACCAGGGGACTATATAGTATTGAGTCTACTATAAAATTTTATATAATAAAATAGGAAATTTATCACTCTTTAATTATGCATGACTAACGACTTGATAACCAAGGGACTCATTTATTTTTTAAAACATTTTATATCATTTAGATAAAAGTCCATATCTTAATGATATATGATTGTGTTTTTATTTTGATGTTTTTTATTAGATTTCTAAAAATTATCTACTATATCACTGCGAAGCATTCTTGATGCTAACAAGATAGCAGGTAACAATTTTGATGATTGGTACCGTAATATGAGAATTGTTCTCATGCACAAAAAACTTATCAATGTGATCGATAAACCTCTGAAAGAAGTGCCTCCTGAGGGAATTGATGATGCTAATGCATTGGATGTATATTTTAAGTATAATGAGCAAAGTACTAATGCTAAGTACATTATTCTAGCATCAATGAGTTTTGAACTCCAAAGGTAGTATGAAGGTATGAATCCTCCATAAATCATTGAGCATCTTAAGAAGATATATGGGTCACAAAGTAAGACTATTAGATACCAGTTATCTAACTCCCTATTTAAATCTAAACTGAACCCCAAATCTCCTGTGGGACCTCATGTTCTTAAGATGATTAATCTTATAAAACAATTTGAGAAGTTAGGGTGTTCACTAGGGAAAGAATTGTCGCAATATTTGATCTTACAATCTCTTGCTGATATTTTTCATCATTCTTTGTTAACTTTAACATGAACAAGTTGGACTTTGATCTTCATGAAATGCTCAACTTGTTGATCAATTATGAAAATCAAGTAGCATCGTCTGAGAATGTGAAAGTGTCAGGGTTTGTGAACCTGGTTGGTAACTCTTCTAAACGTAAGTGGAAGGGCAAGAAGAATCCCAAGAAAAATCATCTTGCACCCAAGGGTGTTTGGAACAAATCCAAGGATAAGGAGAAGAAAGTTGACCAAAAGGATTGTGAATCTTTCTTCTGTACAAAGAAGGGACATTGGAAAAGAAACTGCCTAGAGTATTTGGCTACTTTGAAAGGAAAGAAAGAAGGTGGGACATTTATGAAAAATGTTTTCATAATTTCTTTAACTACTATTGATTATACTAAATTGATATTAGATACTAATAGTAACTTTAAAATTTGCAATATGTTGCAGGGTCTAAGGATCAATAGGAGATTGAAGAAAGGAGAAGTTAAGCCACAAGTTGGGAATGGAGCAAGTGTTGTTGCCCTAGCTGTAGGAATTATTTCTCTTGTTATGCCTACAGAAAGAATTTATTATTAGAGGATTGTTATTATGTTCCTAAATTTGTTTCGAATATTGTTTCCATTTCTTCATTAGACAAGCGTGGATTTCATACAATCTTTAAAAATAACCAATTTAATATATGTCATGGTAATAAATTATATGTAAGTGGTTGTTTACAATATGGTCTTTATGTCTTACCAGAAATAGTTGTTTATCCAATAATGAATATTTCTAGTCAAAAGAGTAAAAGAGATAATCATGCAAATCAAACTTACCTTTGACATTGTAGACTTGGTCATATTGGTGAGAAAAGAGTAGACAAGTTGCACAAGGAAGGATGCTTTGGTCAATATGATTATGAATCATATGAATCTTGTGAATTTTGTCTCAAAGGTGAAGTGACCGAATCTCCTTTTATTGGAACTGGAGAGAGAGCTAGTGAACTTTTAGGACTCATACATACTGATGTATATGGGCCTATGGAAGTTTATACTAAAGGTGGATATTCTTATTTTATTACCTTCACTGAACATATGTCAAGATACAGATTTGTGTATCTTATGAAACACAAGTCTAAATCATTTGAAATATTCAAAAGATTTGGTAGTTAAGTTGAAAAACAAACTGGTAAGAGTATAAAGGCATTAAGATCTGAACGTGGTGGTGAGTATCTTCGTGATAATTTTGTTGATTATCTAAGGCAAGATAGAATCTCGTCTCAGTGGACTTCTCCAGGAACATCACAACACAGTGGTGTTTCAAAAAGGAGAAGTTGAAGTTTATTAGATATGATGAGATCCATGATGGGATTCATTGATCTTCCTATCTTCCTATGGGGTTTATTAGACCCAGTGTGTCACCATGGGGAGCACCGGTATTATTTGTTAAGCAGAAAGATGGAACACTACGGATGTGCATCGATTACAGGCAGTTGAATGGAGTCACAGTGAAGAATAGGTATCCATTAACAAGGATTGACGATCTATTTGACTAGTTGAAAGATGCAGAGGTGTTTTTGAAGATAGATCTGAGATTGGGGTATTATTAGCTTCGAGTAAAGGATGTGTGTTGGACCCCGATTTTTTAGTGGAAATTGGAAATATGAAAATAAAAATTTGATAAGATTTTTTTGTATATGAATGGAGTTATAGATATTTTTTGCCTTAAGGAAATTGATGAGAAAAGATTTGTTTGATTTGATAACTTTGGGTTTCAACTAGATTTGTATGGGTTATGAAAGTTCAAGTGGATGAGTGGATTGAAATGGAAGTTGAAATCAAGAAATAGAAAGTGAAAGTGTAAAATTTTGAAGAAATTAGAAAGTAAAGACAATTTGGTTGGTTATGCATGTCGTGTTTTAAGTTAGATTATTGTAAGAATAAGATTTCAGTCATATGTGAAGAATGGTGGAGTTTTGTATCTTTTGTACTTGGACTTGAATACTGATGTTGTAATATGGCTTGGAATGCCATTTAATTTTATAAACATTTATCTTATGATGTTAATGAGACATGGATTTATATATGGATATGAAAGATCAATTGTGTAAGAATATCAATGGTGTATAGATTTGTGTGTTTTGTGTTTGAGAGGAATTAGTTGAAGAGCTTGTGGTGATGTGTTGATATGTGAAGTTGATGTGTTGGAATGGTGTTAGAAACTTCAATGGCAAATCTATACTGATCTAGATATATTTGGCCAAAGTGGTCTTAATGAAAGTTTTAGTTCATGTTTCCAGCTTTCTAACGCCATAAAGTATGCAATTTTTCGATATCGGGGCAAGAAGTTATGATAAATTGAAGTTTGGATATTGCTTAGGTGATTGCTAAACGGGCAGAAACTTTGATTGAAAAATTGACTTATCTAGAGGGTGAAGTTACTTTGGAGTTCTTTATGAACATTGTAGAGGTTGTTTTATCTTTCCATTGATATAAAGCATGAAAATATTGGACAAGAGAGTAGAAAGAGTGATCTTGGTATGAGTTATGATAAGGAAAGATTTGGAGACAAGATTGGTAGTGATCTGGAAAATGTTCACTGAATATGCTTCAGTATTTTAACCATAACGTTTTCTATAGTAATCCAAACGAGATGATTCTTAATTTGGATTAAACTAGAGATATATGGCTACATTTTGTAAGAAGACATCGAATTTCAATTATGTGCCTAAGAGTCTCAAATAGTATCATGAAGTTAAGAATTGGGTGCAGTGTTGGTGCAGGAATGAAAGTCTTATCTTCTGACTTTAGGGGCTATTTTGGGATTGATAAAGATAGATTTTGGCAAAATTTCCTTCTGCAAAGTTGTAGATTTTTCTCTTATCTTTCCAACGAATCAAACCGTGTCTAATTTGGAGTTCTGAGTAGAAAGTTATGATCTTTCTAAGTGGGGATATTCTGGAGAAAGGGGTTAGACGAAGTTAGTCTTCATTTTTCGTCTGTGATGACGTCATCTTCGTCTGTGATGACATCATCACAGACGAATTTTTGCGTCTGTGTTGACATCATCATAGACGAATTTTTGCGTCTGTGATGACGTCATCACAGACGAATTTTTGCATCTGTGCTGATGTCATCACAGATGAATTTGCGTCTGTGCTGACATCATCGTCTGCTTTTGTGTTTTTGACCCCTCTTCCTTCTTTTGGCCATAACTTTTTGTGTAGACCTCCGATTCAGTCGATTTTCAAAGCGTTGGATTCCTAAGACATTTTTCTATCTTTTCATACTATATATATCAGTTTTGGAATTAAATGGAGAAAGATAGCTAGTATTTTTCGTGAATTGATCGGTTATAAAAGTTTGGACAGTGTTCAGTATTTTAGAGATATCTCGATCGGTAGAACTCTGATCGATTTGATTCTTTTTGCAAATGAAAATAAAGACATGGGGCTAAAAATGTTATGAAGGAGCCGATTGACAATGTAGCCTCTAAGACTTCCAAATTCGGGTCGGAAGTTAGGTGTAGTGTTCAGCGTCGGGTCTGAAGAATAGACTTCAGTATTTTGAAGATATCTTGAGCTATAGAGCTCGGATCGATCTGATTCTTGAAGCATTGGATTTATAGGACATAGAGAAACATTTTCCTAGAAGAAAGTTTTATCAAATGGCTTCATTTACCTGATCGAAATAATCATACAAGATGTCAGTTTTAAAGACCAATGGAGGGGCAATTTTGGAAGTTTACTTAAAAGGTTAAGTTTATAGGCTTAAATGGAGGGGCTTATGGGTCTTTCCCCATTCATTAAATGACATGACACTATAAAAAGGATTGAGCTATTGTTTCTTTAAGTGAGGCACGACACTTGAACAAAAGAAAAGAAAATAAGAGAGAAGAGAGAAGGGAGAGCAAGCTTCGGTGGAGAAAAAGGGGAGAAAGCTAGGGCTCAATTTTTCTACCACTTGAAGAGTGATTTTGATTTCATTCTAAGAGAGAGAAAGGTGGAGGATGAAGAGAGCTTCATCTTGAACCAAGAAAATCCGAAAATGGAGGAGAAATGAGGTAAGAGCAGTTTTTAAGATTTGAGTTTCTCTTGAAGTTTTGGTTTAGAATCATGGAAAATGGAATGGGTTTGTGGAATATAAAGTTAATTTTGTTGATTTCTAAGTATTATGGGTTTAATTTTGGATGGAAATTAATTAGGGTTTATGCCCAAATTTGGAATTTGGGGATTTTGGAAATTTGTGATTTAGAAAGCTTGAATATATGAGGGATTAATGTTTCTAAGTTCAATTTGAGGATTAAGTTAATTATGATATTGAATTTGTGTGGAATTGCTTTAGGTAAAGTTAAATTGGAAGAAAGAAGGAATCAATGGACAAATTGGAGCAAGGAACAAGTTTCTAGCATCGATTCGAGGTGGGTACCTGTTTATAATAAAATTTATAAGCCACTAATGCTTTCTTTAAATAAAGAGATTTTTTGATTTCAATTACATCGTAAATGTTGCACCATTATGTGAATGATTTGAAAAATCATTATTGACTCCATACATAAACGTTTGATGAAATGCAAAATACATTTGTGTTATGCCTCGAAAGATCCCATGGCATTTCGTATATTTGGAAAAAAGCATTCGATAAAGTGATTGAGCATGAGTATGTGCTTTTGTTTGGGCGAGAGGAACGTTGTGTTAGTCACGCAGCGTCGCCGACGCTTAAGCCTGCTCCCGGCTGCCCGTTAGAGGCCACGAGATCCTGAAAAATCGGACTCGTTGTGTTTACGATAAACTTCGGTTTATTCGTTGTGTTCCACGGAACTCTCGAGCCATGTGTTGTGCATTGCATATGTGAATTGCCATTGCATCTATGAATTGCCGAGTTGATGCATTCATGTTTTATAAATTTACGGGTTTATGGCTTAAAGCCTAAAAATCATATGTTTTGCAAATGGCAATTTTGGCTACAACGAAAAAAGTACTTTTTGAAAATGTGTTTTACGGATTTCAAAGAAATATTTTCCAAGACCAAAAAAGAAAAAGAATTTCAAGGATTTTGCTTATATATATTCGTTATAAACTGTTACCTACGGGCTGTAAAGCTCACCCCCCCCCCTTCATTCCCATCCACAGGTGATGAGAAGAAGATCGGGTGAAAGAAAATGAAGATTTCTGTTTACATGTGTTTTATTGTATTATTGTTAAGTGAGATGGTTGCTGAGAAGTCTGCAATTGTTGTGTATTGTGTACTTTGGTTTAGGGTTATGGGTAATGTATAAGGCTTGAAAATGTCACTATGATTTGTATAAAGCTTTGATTTATGAAATGGTGTATAAATCGCAATTGTACTTATGAGGTTTGGATGAGGCTATTGAGTTATGGTATTGCACATGGATATGTTATATAACTTGTGTATGTCTAACTGAGATATAAGCACGATTTGTATATGGAGAAATGTGAATGAACGGGTATTGGACGTTTTATAGTGCGATTGTATGTGAATGTTATTGGATTGAGGATATTGAAGTCACTTGTAAGAGATGGAATGAAAATGAAAGAAAGAAAGAAAGAAAAAAAATGTACACGGATTGGATTAGTTTTGACTGATAGTCTTAAGGTTTCCAACGCAAACGCTTTCTTTGATACTTATTCACGGATGTCGGCTCCGTTTTGTTACGTATCAAAAATTGGTTTCGATTCGATTTGCTTTCGATTCGTTAATGATTTGTTGAGCTTTGTGATCCGAAGTTTGCTTCGTATCTGATTTGATTTCGCCTTATGTTTCGTTTCCTTGCTTTGATTCGATTCATATTGGTTCGTATTTGTATTCGTTTTCCGTTTTCAGGTTGGGGCGTCGATCTCCGGATCGGGTCCCAACAATGCTTCTCTTCGGTACCTAATGAACAAAAAGGATGCGAAGCCAAGAATTATCCGATGGGTTCTTTTCCTACAAGAATTTGACATTGAGGTCCGAGATAAAAGAGGAGCAGAAAACCTAGTCGCAGATCACCTGAGTAGGCTGTAACACACTTCTGGAGATGATCTGGTCGTTACTGAGGAGTTTCCTGATGAACAGTTATTCGCAGTGACTTCAACATGGCCATGTCGAAACTCATGGTATGCAGATTTGGTCAATTTTATCACCTAGAATGGATACCCAGCTAGTATCACATCTGCCCAGTGCCATAAATTGAAGAATGATGCTAGGTATTATATTTGGGATGATCCATATTTATGGAAAATGTGTTCTGATCAGATTGTGCGAAGGTGCGTACCTGAATCTGAAATTTCTTTCATATTGCAATTTTGTCATGCATCTGTTTGTGGTGGCCATTTCGGCCCTAATAGGACAGCTAGGAAAGTGCTTGAATCTGGTTTTTATTGGCCTGACATTTTTCGAGATTCTTATGCATTTTGTAAAGCATATGACAGGTGCCAAATGACTGGCAACATAGGTTGAAGAAATGAAATGCCTCAGACCCCGGTCATTGTTTGTGAAATATTTGATGTGTGGGGTATTGATTTCATGGGCCCTTTTCCATCATCATTTGGTTTCCAATATATTTTTTTAGCTGTCGATTATGTTTCGAAATGGGTAGAGGCAAAAGCTACTCGAACTAATGATTCTAAGGTTGTTGTCGATTTTGTGAAGGCTAATATCTTTTTCAGGTTCGGCACTCTGAAAGCAATCATTAGTGATCGCGGGACTCATTTCTGCAATAGAGTGTTTGCCTCATTGCTGAAGAAATATGGAGTTGTGCACAGGACCTCCACGGCCTACCAACCTCAAACCAATGGGTTGGCATAATTGTCCAATCAAAAGGTAAAGAGTATATTGGAGAAAACTGTAAACTTTAGCAGGAAAGATTGGAGCGGGCGCTTAGACGATGCTTTTTGGGCTTACCGCACTGCCTATAAAACGCCATTAAATATGTCTCCCTATAGACTTGTTTATGGCAAGGCCTGTCATCTACCAGTTGAAGTTAAGCATCGAGCGTTTTGGGCTGTGAAGCAGTGCAACATGAATTTTGATGCTGCGGGGCAACAAGGAAGTTGTAGATTCAGGAATGGGAAGAATTACGGAACCATGCTTTCAATAATGCTGTTACATATAAGGCCAAAACTAAAGCTTTTCACAACAAGCAGATTGCTGAGAAAAACTTTAAAGTCGGAAAAAAGGTACTTTTATTTAATTCGACTTTGAAACTTTTTGCAGGGAAATTGTTATCCAAGTGGATTAGGCCTTTCCTGGTCACCAAGATCTACCCGTACGGTGTTGTGGATATCCAAAGCATGGAAACAGGAAAAATTTTCAAGGTGAATGGTCATCGTTTGAAGCCATTTTACGAAGGATTTCAGCCCCAATCCGTCGAAGTTAATACTTTGAATGAACCTTCATATAACTGAATGGGGTCTGTGTCGGGCTAACGACGTTAAACAAATACGCTTCTTGGGAAGCAACCCAAGGTTTGCTTTCATTTTGTTCTTCGCAAATTAATTTTTAGTTGTTCATAATTCTGTCAGGTTATTCTTTTTCAACATTTTTTTTTTGAATTTTCTTCCTATATTTTGTGCTGCTGTTGGATGTCACTTGGTTGGAAGATTTTATTGTTTTGCAGGATAGTATGGGCGCATCACCTCGCAACTCCACCATCACCTTGGCGCATCACCTTAGAGAAGCTTTCTCTCACCCTTTTTTTTGTTGTTCTTGTCTTTCATTTGCTTACATTGAGGACAATGTTTCGTCTAAAGTGTGGGGGAAGGATTTAGGTTCAATTTTGCATGAAAATTTCAGGTTTTAGTGGATGCATGGTTCATATTTTTCTTGGTTTTTGTGCTTCAATGTGTCACACCTTTGCTCTTGCTTGAACTTGAAGATTTTCACCTGTACTTGCATGTTTTAGTTCAAAAACCCATAAAAATTGAAAAAAAAAACTTTTGAAAAACACAAAAAGATTTTTCGTTTTTGCATGCTTTTGCACCTTAAGTATTTAGTTTTGTCTTTTGATCTCCCAATTATTGATAAGAATATGAGTATTATAGGTGTGAGTTAATCTGTGATATTTGAATCATGAACTTGATGAATGTATTTTTATGTGATTTTTAAGTTTGATAACTTTTGGATTGATTTTGAAACTACATTGTCTTAACTTAATAGATGATTTTCCCATGTGAGCGTTTGAATCTTCATTGCAATTCTTTGATGTGTGTTCATTTAATACTTTGTATCTCTAAAACTTGCTTGATATCTTATTGAGACTACACTTTTACATGCATGCATGAAGATGATAAAGGCACTTAGGATTTTAACCACTTGACCAAAAAGCCAACCCAAAGCATGTTATCCACTAGTGAGCCCATTTGAGCTTATTATCTGTTCTTTACTTTACCATGTTTAACTTAACCTTTTCTTAATTGATTTATCTTTCTAACCCTTATCATGGTTAGTAGAGCATGCTTGTTGAGTTAAACTTGTGAAGGTTGCGCATATAAAAATATCAGTGGTATATGACTTGTATTGTACTTATTGTCAATGGGGAAGGAATCGAAAAAAATGAAAAAGTTTGAGGCCAAGAAGAGAAAAGAAAGAAAAGGATTCCCCATGTGCTTGATTGATAAATGTTTGGGGAATGAAAGTTCAAAGAAAAAAAAAACAGAGAGAGATGTGATTAATTGTTTGATGATATGCAGGATGCGCACATATGTGTTATTGATTACCTGTTATGCTCTACTCACTTTGATACTTAGCCTTTTATTACCATTCTTTTACCTTACCCCTAACCCAACCAAGTTACATCCTTATTTAAGACCTTTTGATTTATGTTGTGCATGTAATATTTAGTAGTGTATTCAAGATTGAAGAGTAAGCCTATGGTAGAGCATTGCATTGTTTGAATTTATGAGAGTTAAGACACATTTGAGCCATAAACACTTGATTGTTGGAGTGTATAACAATGAGAGGACCTATTATTTTGACATGGTGTAGATTTCCTCTAAGTCTATTGTGCTATCTTGCTTGGCTCTTACATTTAAAGTGAGTTCATTATTTTTATGGATTAAATGTCGCAGGTTCCTTCTTGTTTATAATCCTTGTATGTCCTTGATGTTGTTGGGAGGTTGAAAAAAAAAACTTTGACACTTAAGAAAATGTCCCCTGCATTTGCATATTTATTTCTTTTTTTTTGCAACCATACTTAATTTTTGCATTCTTGGTTTTCTTAGGCTTTCAAAATTTATGTTTTTAACCTTCCTCGAGGACGAGCAAGAGCTAAGTGTAGGGGATTTTGATGCAATCATATTTTTATATGTTTTTAGGACCTTATATTTAGTATCTTGCATGTGTTTTATGGATATCTATGGCCTTTTTCATCATGTTTTATAATTATTAGAGCTTTAGACACATAAAATACAACAAGTCCTTAATAGGTTGAAATTAACACTATTTTTCAATTTTTGGCAGATTTGACCTGTGGATCTTTGGAAATTTGTATCTCGGGATTGGTTTATTAGAAAATTCTAAGATTTGAAAGGCATAATCTTGACTCATTGAAGAATGTTTCTACCAAGTTTCAGAATTTTTGGAGATGTCATTTGAAAGCAGTAAATTTGTGAAAAGTGACACAGATAAGTCCACAAGCATAAGGAATTGAGGGCTGCAACTAAAATTGTCCCATCAAAAGGGAACAAGGCCGCAGTGCAAACGAGGACGCTACAAGGAGAATAGCACACATATTGGATTTGAAACATTTAAGAGTAAAAAGCCAGAAAAGCCCTATGGTTACAACGTGAATGTAATGGGAGACCTAAATGGACGTTCAAGGGATAGAAAACAAATGGTAATGTGAAGCAGCTGGTGGCATTAAAAATGTTGTAGGCATGCATAGAGAGGGACAAAGAACATGAAGTTACTTGGGACCAAAATTTTTTGAAAAACAGAAACGGAAAGCAAGTGGCGTTGGAGAGTAATGGGCATGAATAAGGTGGACCATAAACAATTATTTTTGTGTCACATGAAGACAACAAGCAGCAACGTTGAAGCAAGAGGGAGGCATGGATATTGAATGGGTAGAGAACAACGTAGCTGGTGGAAAAGTTAAAAAAAACAACACACAGGGCATGAGTTCGTTGAAGGATGCGTGAATTGTGGACCAAAGAAAATACTAAAAGAAAATCAATACATTGAGACAAAGGAAGTTGGTGGCGCAACTGGTGGAGACTCACAATGCGGAGAGCTGAAATAAAGGAGCAGAAGGCATGTGTGAAAGTTGAAGCTGTGGGAGATAAGAAATGTTGAGCTGTGTAACGTGGCCGCTTGTGAAGAAATCATTGATGCAGCAGCTTTTGGAGACTTCAGCGTGAAATAAGCAGCTGGAGATGAAATACGTAGCTGGGGAAAAAAACAAAAAGGGACATGGGTGCTAACTTGGATTTTTCTCCACGTTAGGGATCACTCATTAAACATACATAAGTTGGCAGCAAGGAGAGGGAAGGGGGTTAGCAACTAAAAAATCGTGACACCATCACCAAGGAGACTCTCCACTCACAAACTTTGAAGTTGGTGGAGATAATACGTGATAGCTGGTGGCTTAGGAGATAAAACAATCGAAGCAGCTGGTGGATAAGCAACAAACGAAGCCTCCACGTTGAGGTTGAAGCAGCTGGAGGACGCAACCCTCCATTGGTGGACAGCAACGCAGTAGCTGATGACAAAAGGGAATCAACGTTACAGCAGGTAGTGTGTTGAAGAAGACTACGTATGCAACAGGTGGAGATGAGACGTCCAGGTGGCAAGGAATGAAAATAACAGCTGGTGGTGGAAAAAAAATACGTTAGGAAGGTTGAACTCTAATTTTAATTTATCAATTTTAACTATAATAGATAGAGACTAGCATTATGTGTGGCTAAGTTTCTAATCTAAACAAGGTACTTTACGTTTGATTCATGTAGTTTGTGAGACTCTCGTGGTTTAATTGTTTTCGTTTATTTCTTATGTTTATTTGATCTCTAAGCTTTAATTGATTTATTATTACTATGTTTGTTGATTAATGAGGCCTGTTAATTAATTGAATTGGTGATAAATTGCTGAATAGATTAGTTAATCCGTGATTGTTGTCTATCGAAGTGGCGAATTAATTTCAATTGAGAGATTAATGAGATTAAATAATTTGGTCTAAATAGATTGCGGTTTTTCCGATTCTGTTGGCTTAGACAAAGGTCCATTAGAGCCTATCGCTGCCATAGATTATATTCTATGGAGCTTTACTCGGGAATAGTCTAATTGGTTAGGGTAATAATCTACGGAGCTTCACTCGAGGTTATCAAATAACTACGAATGGATTGGTTGATATGTGATGTTCACTTTCTGCTATAACTTTGTTCATAAGAATGAACGAAATTCATATTTTTGAGTCTATAGTCGAATTACAGTATCAAACGAGAGAGTACCTTGGCTAGGCTTTTCTTTATATTGCTTTCAATCTTTATTTTTAAATTCCTTTGACGTGATTTCGTGCTCTAATTTCGTGTTCTAAAATCAATCATTCCCAAATCAAATTAATTTCATTATTTTTTATTTTTATTTTCATCTATTTTTTTTTTTATTTTTGATTTCACACAAATAAATAAATACTACATTGGTCTCTGTGATTCGACCATATTCACCACTTTACTCGCTTAAGTGTTCTAAAGTAGGAATTTATTTTTACTGGTTTGACACGCCATCACACCCATTTCATGCATTAACCTCAAACTATCATTCCAATTTCTCCAATTAACATAACCCAAATACAACATTAAACACCACTAATTCCTCATTTAATTTTGTTTAATAAATCAAATCTACAAGAAAAGTTCGGGGTCCAACACTAGTGAGGTCTCACCAATCCTAGAACAAGTTCTCTAGGCTTATCGAGGGGAAATGTGGGCAGAAATTTGATGAGGAAGTGATTAACGCAATTTTCTTTGAAATATGAACCACAATTCAATTTTGGCCTAAAATAACCCTATATTCCCTTTGGAGCCAAGTTGGGCCTAAGTAAAATCCCTATTTTTTTGGCACCCTTATTTAACCAAGCCATAAGCCAAGCATTCCCTACCTTTCATATGGAAATGATTATTTAGGAGTAGGATATGTGGGGGTTGAAAAAAAAATGGGAACAAGGAAGTGAGGATTTTGCAGGTTATTGCCCCTAGTATACAAAAAACTGAGTTTGGGGGAGAGTCAATTATTTGGAACTTAGGAATTCATTGATGTTGAGTTAAGCCTTGTGATTGTTATTATTTTCAATAACATGTTGTAATGTTTGAGTTTTGTCATTATATATCAACATCACCACGTATACTCCTTCTTGTGACATAATGATGTTGTGGTGTTAGCAAGATAGTCCCAATGTTCTTATAGTCCTAAAAAAAAAAGGGGGACTTTCTTCCTTGTTTCCACGGTTTTTATTTGCTCTAAAAAAACAGAAAAAAAAAGAGACACCCCTTACACTTTCCTATTTCTTGAATAATTGTTTCCATTTCATTTGAGCTTTTATTATCCTTTTCCTTGGTCTAAGCTAAGTTTAAACCCCAACAACCCCAACAACCCCATAGACCTTTTGATCCTTTGAAAATGAGTGCTAAAAATTAGTGGAGATGGGATGAAGAATTTTTACCTATGGGATTGGTTAATTTCATAATACCTTTAGAGTCTCTTGGGTTGTAAATTGCCTTTGAGTTTATTTGGCTTTTCTCTACTCTTGTGAGTTGGTTGGTTTCTAATTAGACTTTAATCAAAGAGTGTGTGTTTGAGCGAGCATTGGTATCTTTGCATTATGAAAGTGGGTATGGTTTGATAAGTGGTTAAAGATAAATTTTAATTGGTTACTGCAATTATGAAAAATCCAATTGTCGAGTGCTCCTTAATCTATTTTGAACAATTTTTCTTAATTTTGCTTAGGGACAAGCAAAAGTTTGAGTTTGGGGGCATTTGTTGAATGCATTTTCTCATTAGAATGAGTGACATTTTATCTTAGTTTTTGCATGCAATCATTAGGTTTTACACATATTTTTCTTGCTAAATTGTTTAGTTTACCAGAATTTGTTTATAATTGTTCATATTTAATTTGTAGGAAATGCTCTTGATTTTAGTTGTAAAGACCACAACAACAATTAAATGAGGGAAAGTCCAAGGCAAAAACGCTAGAGAAAAAGAAGAAAACACAGCATTAAGGGAGAGTCCAAAACGCAAGTGGAAAGCATAAAAAAGGCTGGGAGGTTTTAATTGGGAGAGTAACAAAAGTTGAAGACATCACGCTACAGTAGAGGAAACCAATAAGGACAACTGAAAATGTTGAAGAGGCTAGCACAGAAAAATGGAGAAAAAAATGTAAGCAGGAGGTGGCTAGAAAACAACAAAATAGTTGATAGCAACTTGAAGTGTGGAAAACTCACATTGAAGTTGCAAACATATCCTTCCAAAACAAGCAGCCTTCATACTTGACTCACACAAAAATACATTCTTTATCCACATATTGACAGGTGGTTGGGTGGAGAATAAAAAAACATGAAGTAGCTAGTGGAAAAGGAGACTCCATTGATTAATTTCAACCACGTTACACCACCATGAAGGATGTAACACCCCACTCCTGTAAGACCCGGACCTGACATATATTCGATTTCGTGCCCTGCGAGGGTGGCGTGATACATCACTCAGTCAATCCCAGTATAATTTTTTTAAAACAACAAACACTTACATTATACTATGCAGAAAACATTTATAACATAACTGGTAAATACAATGACCACGAGGGTCCTCTTATACATACGTAATAATATGGTACAAAAGTTATCACAATGATGCAGACGCAACTGATCCTATCCTCTTCTATGACTCTCAAGCGATCACTATACACCCGTTGCCTAACGGGGTATTCTTCTGAGTCCTGAAAAATAATTGCAAATTTTGGGTGAGTTTTGCGAACTCAGTGAGTGACCATCATCGATGGTCCGCTCAATCATGCAATAAAATCAATTCATAATCCATATTCACATTGTCGTTTACTTGATCTCGTTTTTCAAATCATATATAACTAACTTTATCTCATAATCCACTTTCACCAAATTTCCCATTTACACATTTACATAAATTTACGTTCAGATATCCCATTTTTTATACATACTTATTTCACTCACTTACCATATATTATCATTTTGCTGTGACTGAGTGCCCAACTGTCTCATTGAAGGACTTAGTAATATATAACCCTTATCTAGTGATGGATATAGGGGTCATTATACGTTGATCCTGAGGCTCTGAATTACTCATGACCTCGAAGCTCATTTTCGTACGTTGAGCTACAAGCTTTAATCGGTGGTAATTCGATTCAACAGTCCCAATATATCATACAACGCTAGATTGATCCCAATTTGTCATACACTTTTACCCTTAGCCCAATATTTCATACAACGCTAGATAGATCCCAATTTGTCATACACTTTTACCATTAGATGTACCTCATGCTTGTTATCATATCAGTATATGGCATTTAGCCTGTCAGTTAATCAAACATATCAAAACACAATGCGGTATGTAATACATTTTCAATTCATTTTAGTGTTGTGACCGTGCACCGGAACTATCCCTATAAGGGCACATTAATCGTTGAGCCAATAGGCTCTACAACTTTCCCATTAAGGGCTTATTAATTGTTGAGTCAATAGGCTCTAAAACTGTCCCATTAAGGGCTCATTAATCGTTGAGCCAATAGGCTCTAAAGTTGTGGCTGCTCCGGTCACAACTATCAATTACTGTTCATGCATTCAAATATGAATTTCATATACCATAATTCATCAATTTATTCACGTGTTCCTATATCACAATCCTAATTTCACATACCCATAACACTTCTATATCATACCCTCCAATACTCTGGCCCCTTCTGTCCGGATTTCACAATCAATCACCGTCCCACCATTATTCTCCACATAATCATAATCACATAATTATGACACACATAATAATTAGAGGACCGTCTAGGTCACTCACCTGACTTCCCCGCTAACACCTGGAAGTCTCTGCAATGTCGGTGGGCTGACATTCCAAAAGTGCCTCTATCATAAATCAAAACACATATATTTAACACATTGTCCAATTCAGCAATAATGCACATGTAGCAATCTAATGATATGTACTATGCACTTTCGTGACATTCCCGAAACTAACCCAAAAATTCTTGTCATTACTTTTCCTCAATATCAAAACTCAATAGGCACTCAAATTATTCAATTTGTTTCAGAAATCTGAAAATCATTGCCCAACATATATGGACTATCATTATGTCTAAACCATACTTTACACTAAACTTCCATCCAAAATAGAAAACTTTAAAAGACTGTTTCAACACTCCCCTTTTTCATGAACGTATAAACCCTTGTCTCTAGTTCATAACAAATCCAAAATTATCTCATTTGAATAACAGTATAAAAATTTATGGCTTAAAAAACAAAACATAACTTTCTGGGAGCAGTAGCTCTCTGCGGCAAAATCCAAACGCTTGCCGCAGCATGCCTACGCTGCAACATACTCTGCGGCATGCTCACTTGCCTGCATCGCAACGTGCATGCTTGCCTGCGTCGCAACGTGCACGGTTGCATGCGCCGCGGCTTGCGCATGAGCACGTCGCGACGTGCGAGCCCCGCAAACTTCCCAAAACTTGATTTTTCAAAAATTTACAACCAAATTATTCATCTTTCAAAACCTAACTCATCTTAATCCCGAAACAACACTCATACAACATTTTCCCACTCAATTCAAACCCAGATCATACACAAAGCATCAAAATTCAACCCATAATCGAAAACCCTAAACCAAAAATATACATAACCCATTGTATCACTTTTAACCCTTAATACATGAATCAATCAACTAATCAAGAGGAAAGAGGTTTAACTTATTTGATCTAGCTTTCAAAAACCTTGAACTCATCGTGAATTCGTCGGCAATCCATTCTCCTCATCTTTTCCTCTTCTCCTACGACTTCTTCCTCTTTTCTCATTTAAAATTTATGCATGATAAAAACGTACTCACAATCCGATCCAACTTTACCATTTTACCCTTCCCATCGGTGGTGGGATGTTACAATTCTCCCCTCCTAATAGAATTTCCTCCTCGAAATTTATTTTGACACAGAATACGGTAGGGGTACTGTTATCATATTCACTCTTGTATTTCTCATTTCACCCTTCTATTCGATGTTCCGTTTATAACATAACAATCGTCGTTATCAATAGGTTTCTCAATTCTCTGTTTATCTATCATACTTAGTCAATTTGACCCTGATGAGTTTCAGAATTTTCAACTCATTACTACCAATTTCAGTCTCACATATATATCACCTTAAGACAATCTAAACCATAAAATCACTTATAAAGCTATAGTCCCATTTGCCACCATTTAATAAGAACCACTATTGTCACACTTAAATTCCTTTATCACTTTGTATCATAACTTTTATGTAATCCACCAAAATCCATTTATCTTTCAACAACGCTTTATTCAAATTTTTAAAACCATTTCACTTACTAATGGTATCCGAAATTTGCTCTGACTTTTGCTCAGGGTGATCAACTCTTTTTGTTGTCTCATCAGAAAATTTGGCTATAATCACTTTGCACTATACCATATATGCTGAAAAATTCCAGGCGTATGCGCCTTCTACCCTTCTCAAATAGTCCCGTTATAAGGGACTCAAACATATAATCGCTCAGGTCGACACTTTTAGCCGCCAATTTGCTCTTTTGAGGTCCTCATACAAGGACCTCTCGTGATTTGTTAGTACACATATTTTATGCTATCTAAAATCTCAAATCCACAGTTTTGGCTTTCTTAATTCCTTTTTGCAAATCTGATTTTACTATTCCATTATCGGTAAATTATTCCTCTTTGCTCCACTTTAACTCTTCACTGTACTTACTTTATTTTACTTAATCGAGTAACCCAATATCCACATATGTGGGACTTTACTATGCAAAGTTTTGTTCGATACTGTTGATTTACACATTAACTGAATTAGGACAGTTTCCTCTATATAATCCATCCATCTTTTCCCAATTCCCGTTTTTCATTAATCTCTACTAATATGTCTATTTATATAAAAATCAAGATTTCAATCCTCCAAAACCCATTATTTATACCACATCTTTCAAATCATAAATCCAAATTCAGCTCATAAGACTACAATTGTCTTTAAGTACACAACATCAATTTACTATCGCAAAAGGTTGTATCTTAAACTCTTTTGGAAATTATGTCATAAACAGCACAATCAAAAACTCATTAATGCAACCACTTATATTTTGCACATTTTTTTCCATATACACAAAGTCTCTCACTGATAATCTATCACTTGTAAACGCCAAAAGATATAACCTCAAAAATTCATTTTGCTCATGAATAATTCTTGTAATTCCCAAATAACTAATCCTTCAATACATTAGTGTTGTCACTAGCTATCCTCTATTGTTTTAGAAATTTCCTTTTTCTCAACAAATTTAAGCAGTTCTTTCAATTTTCCAAAGCCTCCGCCTTGACTTATACCACTGTCTATCCATTTTTACCAATTGGTCCCCATATTCAAATCCCGCATTGGAAAAATCCTCCCCTTAGAGGTTCATCTTGTCATTCACAAGCTTCTGTCCACAGTCTATGATGTGGCCCAATTTTCACCTCGCATTAGCAAGACTGTCTCCTCAAATTGCTGATATCCACTTATATAGTTGGATACTTTACATCAAAAAAAGATATACACTTCCCACAGCCTTTTCTAACTCTTATAATTGAGTCTTTGCTTCCGATATTCGCTCTTGACTCACTGCATATTCATTTCAAATAAATTTCCTCAATAATCATACTTCGAATTTACCAATTTATCCTATCACATTGATTTCTTGGTACTAAATACACTATTATCCATCACCCCGTGTTCATCAATTGATTCCCATGATTTCTTTATACCTCAAGAAAAAGCATATCAATTCGTATCACAATTAATATAATCAAAAATAGCCTCGACAATGAAACTCATTGCGACATTTAACAAATTTGAGTAGCTCAGAATCCCAGTAGATAGCAAATCATAACATCTTACTTCGAGATGTGTTAAAATCAAATCTCCCATTAATCACATTCACAAATGCTACACATCTCCAAATAACTAGATAATAGATCTTTCCTTGTTCCAGCCCATGATTGAGTTTTACCATATACTCATAACAGAAACCGATTTGTAGGCCCATATCGGGCCCTACACTTTTTCCTCAAATTATCACAAATAACACTCATATTAAGTGTAATTTTACTCCAATTTTCCAGTCTTTAACACTTCTTCTAACATTTCCCATACTACCTATCATATACTACTTTTTTTTTTCACTTGCACTAGCTTATTCCTCTTATTTCCTCATCCATGTGAATATTCTCAATCCATTCAAAATTATAACTGCAGAAGCATCAATGGAATGAAACCTCATTTTCTCAAACAGAAATATTTTATTATATCATAACTTTTCTCATACCCCACATCCACGTCCCATTGAATTATTTCTTTCAGTCGGCTTGTACACTTTAATCTCATGGTTGCCGCCTCTTCCTATCAATTATTCACTTACGATACAATACATTCCATCATACATATAGTAACACAAATACAGTAAATCCATATCTGTCTCTTTCTCATTTCCACATATCCTATTTTATCGAACATACTCATCAAAATCACAATTGCCTAGTCCTCACTGAGCTTTTGATCAATCATAATCATATTTTTATGCTCAATCATACCTCTTATCACTTTTTACCGATATCCCTTTCATGTCCAAATTTAATCTTTCCAAACTATCGCAAAATTTCGTTTTCTCAACACCCAATTTATGAACTTTAAGCCTCATTACTCAATCGATATCACTTCTTTCCTAAATCATCCTATGCCACTATCTTCACATTCATATCACATTCAAGGGTTTACGACCACAGTATAGTGTGAATATCATTTACAATCTGTAAGACCTCGGCCTCTTGGGCCTCGCGTCCTCACGGTTTCACTTTTCCTATTCCCAATTGCCCATAATCCATATTGACTCATATGCTGATATATCATTTCTTTTCCCACTCTAAAACACTTAATACTTGTTCATGCGTATTACTCATACACATAGGACTCAGGCTAGGGATCAGTTGCCAAAGTCTGCTATGACATGTCTTTACTATATACGATTTGACCTATCTTTTAGAGAATGCCCAAGTAAGTTCGTACTTCTAGGCTCTGATACCACCTAAATGTAACACCCCACTCCCGTAAGACCAGGACCCAACATCGATGGTGATATTCGAGTTCGTGCCCTGCGAGGGTGACGTGATACATCACTCAGTCAATCCCAGTATAATTTTTTTTTAAACAACAAACACTTACATTATATTATGCGGAAAAATTTATAACATAACTAGTAAATACAATGACCACGAGGGCCCTCTTATACATACGAAATAATATGGTACAAAAGTTATCACAATGATGCAGACGCAACTGATCCCGTCCTCTTCTATGACTCTCAAGCGATCACTATACACCCGTTGCCTAACGGGGTATTCTTCTGAGTCCTGAAAAATAATTGCAAATTTTGGGTGAGTTTTGCGAACTCAATGAGTGACCATCATCGATGGTCTGCTCAATCATGCAATAAAATCAATTCATAATCCATATTCACATTGTCGTTTACTTGATCTCGTTTTTCAAATCACATACAATTAACTTTATCTCATAATACACTTTCACCACATTTCCCATTTACACATTTACAGAAATTTATGTTCAGATATTCCATTTTTGATACATACTTATTTCACTCACTTAACATATATTATCATTTTGCTATGACCGAGTGCCCAACTGTCTCATTGAAGGGCTTAGTAATATATAACCCTTATCCAGTGATGGATATAGGGGTCATTATACGTTGAGCCTGAGGCTCTGAATTACTCATGACCTCGAAGCTCATTTCGTAAATTGAGCTACAAGCTCTAATCAGTGGTAATTCGGTTCAACAGTCCCAATATATCATACAACGCTAGATAGATCCCAATTTGTCATACACTTTTACACTTAGCCCAATATTTCATACAACGTTAGATAGATACCAATTTTTCATACACTTTTACCATTAGATGTACCCCATGCTTGTTATCATATCAGTATATGGCATTTAGCCTGTCAGTCAATCAAACATATCAAAACACAATGCAGTATATAATACATTTTCTATTCATTTCAGTGTTGTGACCGCACACCGGAACTGTCCCTATAAGGGCACATTAATCGTTGAGCCAATAGGCTCTGCAACTATCCCATTAAGGGCTCATTAATCGTTGAGTCAATAGGCTCTGAAACTGTCCCATTAAGGGCTCATTAATCGTTGAGCCAATAGGTTCTGAAGCTGTGGCTGCTCCGGTCACAACTACCAATTTTTGTTCAATCATTCAAATATGAATTTCATATACCACAATTCATCACTTTATTCACGTGTTCCTATATCACAATCCTAATTTCACATACCCATAACACTTTTATATCATACCCTCCAATACTCCGGCTATAACATCCCGTTACTGTTAGCAAAGGGTAATTTTGGTCATTAGGATGGACTGATAGGTTTCATTGCATTCACTGATTGAACATATTACTGGCCGCTAATCATAGAGGAACAGGTTTCTTGCATATGCATTTATTCATAGGTACATGCATTCATGATTTTTTGGCATTTTTAATTGTGAGTATGAATTGATTGGATTGTGAACTGGAAACTGACTGGATCGTGATTAATTGAGAAATTAGAAGTAATTGGGCTCGAATGACTGAGTTAGAATAGTTTAAGAGTGATTGGCAATTGATAGTGGCTTATAGGAAATTTTCTGGAAATTCGAGACAAAATGCACGGACCGGAAATTTTCGAGTGACAGACCGATTAATTGTATAGTACTGAAAGAATTATCCAATGGCGATGAAAAAATTAGAGTGATACTGTTAGGAAATTGAAAGTGTTGAGCCATTGAAATTTAGAGACTGAAATTTGAACTGATTTGGAGACTTATGTCTATAAATACTTAGGTTTGAAATTTGGGGATTTTTACCCTAAGGCTTTAACATTTCTTCTTCTCTTCTCCACGGTGATCTTCGATCCCTCCCATCGGTGAGGTTCTTCGATTTTTCCTTGTGGTTTTCTCCTCATTGTGCTAAGCTAACTTGTTTATTGTGATTGATGAAGGTTGAGAAGCTTTGAGAGTGATTAATTGTTAATATTGAAGGATTTTAGGGTTTACGGTGATTTGAGGGATTTGTGAAATTTGATCTTCGATTGGTAAGTATTTATGGCTTTAATGTTGTTATTAATGGTTAGTTGTTACATTTATGGCATTTATTATGGTTGATTTGCGTAGTTGAGAGTGTCAATGGGGTTTTAGAGAGAGAAATGGACGGAAAGCGATCGGAGAAGACGGAGGCGCAACCCGCACATCGCGACGTCTGGCGCAGCCTCGCCGCGACGAGCGCATGGTTTCACGCCGCAGCGAACGTTTTCGTCTACACCGCGGCGAGGGACGTAAGTCGCGGCGAAGGGTAGTTTTCTGATGTGTTGATTTTTAGTTTATTGGGTATAATTTATGGTGTAGACCTCCAATTGAGGTGATTCTCGATTCATTATGAACTAGGGAAAGAGGTCTACAATTGAGTATAATTATGGAAGTTATAATTTAATTTAAATGGTATTGATTTATCGAGATTAAGGTCAATTATGGTTCCTATCGTGACCTAAGTATTGAAGTGTGATAATTGGAGTTTTAATTGGGATTTTCAATAGAGGTTTTCACCCAATGGATAGGGAATTGCTATAGGGAGTATGAATTGAGGAAATTGAACTGAATTTTTTGGAATGGATCAATTATTGTCGATCAATTGATCGAAGAGTTAGAATGGGGCATAAGAGTTCAAAATTGGGTTTTAGCGCCGAAAATCGTGAACATGCATTGTACATAATTCCATTGAGACATATGCATCACTGAATTGTTTAATTGAGCATTTAGTAATGGGACTATATTTAACTGTTATAGAGGCTTCGTTGGATCGTCATTCCACAGACATTGCTGAGACTTCTAGGCAGTAGCTCGGAAGTTACAGGTGAGTAACCTAGTTAGTTTCTCAAATTCCTGATTGCTTAAATGCTCTGTATGACTACATACAAAGGTGAACTACATGATTACTGAAATGTATAGGAGCGAATTTTATGCTTTTACTGTATTGGATTGGACTACTGTATGACATTGGGAATTGAAATACTGGGCTTTTATAGCCATATCACTAAATTACTGAACACTGCATTGCATGCATAAATGCATGATCAGATAATGAACGTTGTGACCCAAGTCGCTAATAATACTAAATAAGCCTCGAGCTCTAATACTGTACTGACCGGACCTCGAGCCCGAGGGGAGAAATCCCTGATGCGTCCCCACTGAATACTATTATTGACTGAGCGCTTGGGCACAACACTGAATAACTAGAAAAGAGTCACATATGCATTGCAATTTCATGATTAACTGATTTGTGACAATGACTGATTACGTGATGGCATGAATTACTGTAAATTGTGATATGATACTGCAAATTGTTACATGTTATTGTAAATTGTTATATGATAAATTGAATACTGTCGTGTTGTACGCAATATGCGTAATGCATGATTTGAGTGAACCATCGATGATGGTTTCTCACTGAGTTCGCAAACTCCCCAAAAAATTGCATCTAATTTTTCAGGACTGATAGATTAGGCTCCTAGCTCCGGAGATAGTCTTTTCCTGCTGTGCGAGCGTGCTGGCAAGAGAAGCGATGGCACACAGGTCGATCAGCTAGGTTGGACTTTTGCGGATGACTTAGGATAGATGCTTGTATCAGTTTCCTTTTTGGTGTTGTTTAGGGGACTGATAGACTTGTCTATTCTGATATTGGATGATTGTATCAAGATTATTTTGGATTTTAGAATTTACTGATTTCTGATATATTATGGTTTTAATTATTGCGATTCCATGTGGATTAACAGTCGGATTTTTTTTCTGATAGTGCACCTTTATCGTGGGATACGTGTCAGAGCGACCTTCGAGCGTCCCGATGTGTACCCTACAGTGAGGGGGCACTACACCGACCCCTTCTTTCCGGATTTCACAATCAATCACCGTCCCACCATTATTCTCCACATAATCATAATCACATAATTATGACACACATAATAATTAGAGGACCGTCTAGGTCACTCACCTGACTTCCCCGCTAACACCTGGAAGTCTCTGCAATGTCAGTGGGCTGACGTTCCAAAAGTGCCTCTATCATAAATCAAAGCACATATATTTAACACATTGTCCAATTCAGCAATAATGCACATGTAGCAATCTAATGATATGTACAATGCACTTTCGTGACATTCCCGGCACTAACCCAAAAATTCCCGTCATTACTTTTCCTCAATAGACACTCAAATTATTCAATTTGTTTCAGAAATCTGAAAATCATTGCCCAACATATATGGACTATCATTATGTCGAAACCATACTTTACACTAAACTTCCATCCAAAATAGAAAACTTTAAAAGACTGTTTCAACACTCCCCTTTTTCATGAACGTATAGACCCTTGTCTCTAGTTCATAACAAATCTAAAATTATCTCATTTGAATAACAGTATAAAAAGTTATGGCTTAAAAACCAAAACATAACTTTCTGGGAGCAGTAGCTCGTCGCGGCGTGAAGAAGCTCCCCGCGGCGAAATCCAAACGCTAGCCGCGGTGAGGATGCAAGTGTGCGCCGCGGTATGCCTAAGCTACGACGTACTCTGCGGTATGCTCACTTGCCTACATCGCGACGTGCATGCTCGCCTGCGCCACGGCGTGCACGTCGCGCCGCAAACTTCCCAAAACTTGATTTTTAAAAAATTTACAATCAAATTCTTCATCTTTCAAAACCTAACTCATCTTAATCCCGAAACAACACTCATACAACATTTTCCCACTCAATTCAAACCCAGATCATACACAAAGCACCAAAATTCAACCCATAATCAAAAACCCTAAACCAAAAATATACATAACCCATTCTATCACTTTTAACCCTTAATACATGAATCAATCAACTAATCAAGAGGAAAGAGGTTTAACTTACTTGATCTAGCTTTCAAAAACCTTGAACTCATCGAGAATTCGTCGACAATCCATTCTCCTAATCTTTTCCTTTTCTCCCACGACTTCTTCCTCTTTTCTCAGTCAAAAACCCTAATTCCTTCTATTTATACCCTTTATAAATGTGAAAAGTCCATTTTGCCCCTTCCTTTAACCTTAAGCCTTATAATCTTAAGTATCTTGTCCAAATTGCCCTTATACCAATTCTTTTAACTTTTCTATTTCAATTTAGAAAAATTCCAACTCTCAGGGACTGAATTGAGATCCAATTCTTTCAGAATCACTCACTTTCATGGCTATCAATTTCCAATTCAATCAATTTATTCACTTTGACTTTCATAAACCTCTCCAAATTTTAATGTCTCATGATAAAACAAAATTCCTAAATCATGTCTTTAATTTATAAAGCCAAATTGACAGTCATTTGTCAGTACCGAAAATCTCATCGGTACTCACTTGACAATTTTATATAGAATACACTTAAATCATTCCAATTTCATTTTTCAAACACAAAAATCACATTTTTCACTAAAATTTCACTTATAGAAACATAAGTCGGGAATTGTCACGAATGCAAGTACAATCATGTGCGTTTGCAAAATTTACCAATCATACCCATATAGAGGCCAAAATTTATGCATGAAAAAAACTTACTCACAATCCGATCCAACTTTACCATTTTACCCTTCCCATCGGTGGTGGGATGTTACAAAGGAAGTGAGCAGCTGTGGCGTTAATAAGTGAGCAACTGTGGCGTTAATATAGGAGCAACAGGTGGCGTGAATAAAGGGGAGAGGCGTGAATGAGTGAGCTAAGGAGATTGAAAAAACATAGGAAGAAAACAAAAAAATCACGTACAACTGAGAAGAACTAGGGGCATGGACAAGAGAAGGGTAGTCAAAAATGCAGTCGAGTGTGCTTGGTTTGGAGGATGAGAGGATTAATTGGTCATATCAACTGCAGTGTGTGAGCTACATCTCCAATAGACCCACCATGCTGCTAGACCACAAAAAGGAAACGAAAATAACGCAAGCTCTAGGAAAAAAAAACACACCAAAGACTTACATTGGAGGCGACAGCTACAAGGGAGCACTGTAGCAACGCACGCTGACTCACTAGGGCAGCCAAAAGTAAAAAAAGGCATGCAAGGGAGACCCACCACCAGGAGCTAGCTGGAGGCATGACCATCAAAACAAACCAAGAGTGGAGGCGTGAACAGCGCATAAACCCCACCAAGAAAATGATGCAGACCAAGATTGAAGAGAGCAACCACAAAAAGACGCCAACCCACCACTGAGAGGAGAGCAGGAGGGCTATTCACATTACACCAAAACAAATAAACAAATTACTCTCTAACGTTGGCAGTGAAGGGGACCATGTGACAAACCACAAGAAAAAAAAAAGAGAAAACAACGCATGCATCCATAAAGGCAGGAGACTCTACACTTACAGCGAAGCGCCAGGGACGATTTTTGCTCCAACACTCACCAACTCTCCACTCACGTTGCACCATCAACATACACTCATCACTCACGTAAAACAACCACTGAAGAGATTACAATTAGATGTTAGCAGCTGGTTGGTGAAATAACGTGTGTTGGAAGCTAGTGGAAGGGGGACGTTAGCAGCTGTGGAGAAGGAGGATATGGAAGCAAAAACATTGAGCTTGTGGAGATCAAATCACGTTGGCAGCTGGACTTGAGAGGAAGGCACCACCAGGAACAAGACCCAACGCAGCTGGGAGAGAAACGCGAGCTGAGACGCAAACAACATAGAGAGGGGGAATTCAAAAACTCATTCATTATCTGATTTATTATTTTTTTTCTCCTAATGTTGGTTGTTGACTTTAATTCTTGTGGTTTTCATTCTACCATGATTGAGTAGCTTCCTCAAAGCTTCAAGGTTGGGCTGAACCTTTTCGCTAATTTTTATGGATTAAATCTTGGTTGATTTATAAGTATAGATTTTTGGTTTTGATTTCTCTAATTTGAGATTAATTTTCCTGGTGTTGTCTTTGGCCAACCATTACTTGACGTTAGTTGTTAATTGAAGAACCGATAGGCGAAAATTGATAACGGAACTCCAAACAGGGAACTTATAAATTTCAGATTTAGACATAAACTGAATTTATGAGAGAAAACCAGGTTAGCAAAGATCTTAATAGGTTATGCTTGATTGCTAGGCTACAATAGTAGACTAGGATTATTACGTAATACCCCTTTAATACCTTGAAAAAAGATCTAAGAAACTCTAGGCTCAACTGTTTATCAACCAAAATTCGCCTCATAAATTGATCCAGGTAAAGTCCACAGAAAACACTAAAAGTGGAACCATGCTTGAAACTTACCACATTCCATTCAGAGTAACCCCTAGAGATATTCAAAATTTTCTTTAGCTTTGATTTTGTTATTTTTGATAGTTAAATTTCTTAATTTAATTCCCCAATCCTACACAACTACTTAGTTTAATTAACTGAGTTATCCAAGCCTAGTACTTACACAATTACTCCCTGTGGGATGATATTATACTATATTACTTGAGACCCTTGAACTTGCGGAGTTGCATCAATAATGCTCAGAAAGAGCAATGAACTGTTGAGGAGATGACCGCTATTCTTGCCAAGGAAGAGGATGATATGAAAAAGGGAAGGGCAAGAAGCATCTCTATGATGACGGACCAAGGCAATTATCAAAAATGAAAGTTCACTTTTAATGGCTCAGGTGATTAGAAGTTTGTCAAGAAGAAAGCTGTCGGCGCTAAAGGAAGTGAACAGGCGGGTACATCTTTTGTTAATCAGAAAAACAAGCTTTTTAAAGGGAAGTGCAACCTTTGTAAGATTTTTGGGCACAAAAAAGTTGATTGTCGAAAAATCAAAACTCATTTATAGAAGAAAGGTAACTGTCTTGTGATGGTTTGTTTAGAGTCAAATGTGATTGATGTTCCTTTAAATACTTGGTGGTTAGATACTGGTGCAACAATTCATGTTACGAATTCGTTGCAAAAACTGACAAATCGAAGAAGGTCGACTAGATCTGAGCAGCACGTATACATGGGACACGATACCAAAGTCAAAGTTGAATTTTTGGGACAATTGAACTGCAGTTAAATATAGGGCATCTTTTGGTGTTACATGATGTCGCTTATTTACCCTCTATTAGGAGGAATTTGATTTTTGTATCTATTTTGGATAGACTAGGTTATAGTCTTCTTTTTGGAACTGGAAAATTGACTTTGTATCGTGAATCTATTTTGGTAGGAAATGGAATTTTATGTGAAAGTTTATACAAACTTGAGTTGAATGATTGTGTTATTGTTGCTTCTTCCTTTTCTCTTAATGTCGTTGTTGGTTCCAAACGTATGAGGCTGGATTTGAGATCTTCTATGTTATGGCACAAACGTTTAGGTCATATTTCCAGAGATAGAATGGAGAGGTTAGTAAAGGATGGTGTACTATAGGATCTTGATTTTTTAGATTTCACTGCCTGTGTGGACTGTATTAAAGGGACGTTGACTGTCATGGTTAGAAAAAGCAAAATAGACAGGAGTTCAAAATTGTTAGAGTTGATTCACACTGATATATGCAGACCTTTTATTCCACCTGCCATTGGTGGTTATAAATACTTCATCACTTTCATTGATGATTTTTCTAGGTATGGTCATGTGGAGCTCATTCATGAAAAATTTGAATCTTTGGAAGCATTTAAGATTTTCAAGACGAATGTTGAGCTTCAAAAGGGGAAGAAAATCAAGGTAGTTAATTCTAATAGAGGTGGAGAGTATTATGGGCGTTATGATGAGAGTGGGAGGAACCCAGGGCCTTTTGCTAGATACTTGCAAGAATGTGGTTTTGAAGTAAGGTATACAATGCCAGGAACACCTCAGTAGAATGGAATCGCTGAAAGAAGAAATCGCACGCTTCTTGATATGTTGCGGTGTATGTTGATTCATTCTAGTTTGCCTGAATTTTTGTGGGGTGAGGCATTGAAGACAGCAACTTATATCTTGAATCAAGTACCTAGCAAATCAATTCCAAAGACTCCATATGAGTTATGGTTAGGTAAGAAACTAAGCTTACACCATTTTCATGTTTGGGGATGCAAAGCAGAAGTGAGGCCTTATAATCCACAATCTAAGAAGTTTGATCTAAAAACCAATAGTGGCTACTTTGTAAGCTACACCATCGGATCAAGGGGTTCTAGAGTTTATTGCCCATCTCACACAACCAGAATTATAGAATCAGATAGAGTTGTCTATTTTGAAGATGAATTTGACTCAAGTCAAAGGTCAAGAAAAATTTTATTCAAGGAAGAACGCATTATAGTCCCTGTACTTGTTACTTCAATTCCTAGTTATAATCCTGTGATTGAACAGATTCCAGTAGAATCTCATGATGAAACTCATAATCAAGCACAGGATGAAGTCATAGATACTGGAAATGATGAAGTTGTTGCAAGGAGATCACAAAGAACACGTAGACCTGCCATTCCTGATGACTACATTGTCTATTTGCAGGAACATGAGTTTGATGTAGGAGATAATACTGAACCAGTCAGTTTTCAAGAAGCTATGAACAGTCCTCAATCTGCATTATGGATGAATCCAATGGAAGATGAGTTGAGTTCTATGTCACAAAATGAAGTTTGGGAGTTGGTTGAACTACTCAAAGGTTGTAAACCTATTGGGAGCAAATAGGTTTACAAAATCAAATATGATTCAAGTGGACAAGTAGAAAGGTATAAAGCCAGACTTGTAGGTAAAGGCTATAGCTAGAGAGAAGGGATTGATTTCAAAGAAATTTTCTCACCAATTTTTATAAAAGATTCATTACGAATCATTATGGCTATAGTTGCTCATTTTGACTTGGAACTCAATCAAATGGATGTGAGGACCGCATTCTTGAATGGAGATGTAGCACCCCACTTCCGCAAGACCTGAACCCAACATCGATGGTGATATTCGAGTTCGTGCCCCACGAGGGTGGCGTGCTAATGCACTCAATCATTAAAAAATCAGTATAAATTTTTTTTCTTTTGAAATCACAAACACACGCTATGCGAAAGCCAATCATCACATACAATCAATAATAATTTCAATGGCCACTTGGGCCTTTTCACAAATACAAAGCACTTAAGTCAGTTTGACTTTACAAATGACATAATCATTTGTATAAAAGTTCATAATACACAATTTTATACAGAAATAAGAAAACACTAATACAGAAGCGAACTGATCCCGTCCTATATCCTTCACTTGTATGTTGTAGTTATAATCCCGTTGGCCTAACGGGGTATTCTTCTAATCCAGAAAAATAGTTGCAAATTTTGGGTGAGTTTTGCGAACTCAATGAGTGACTATCATCGATGGCTCACCCAGTCACATAACACATTATTTCACATTCACATGAATTCACGTTTCACATTCAATGGATGTCGATCTTATAATGCTATATGCATGAGATTTACATTCGTTCTTATTGTTGTGACTAAGTGCTTGTCACTCACATATATAGAATACTGGCCCGTAGGCTCAGTCAGAGCAGAATATTGACCCATAGGGCTCAGTCAGAACAAAATATTGGCCTGTAGGCTCAGTCACATCACATAATCACGGAGCATTACTCTACGTGGAAGCGCTTTATACATACGACTTAAGTCACAACTCCTTTATATTTCATGCATTCATGCCATGGAATGCATCACACATATTGTATGCTCTTACCTGATCACAGACACTTATCATCGGACCGTGGTCCGGCATTCAACCTTAACTTAAGAATCACATCTTATTTGTATGCAATGTCACATTCGGAACACATGTAGCTCATTTTATTCATATGCACATAACACTCCAATATCTCATACAAATATCACAGTCATCGAACCTCCTGTCCGAGTCCCACATAAATATAACACATTCATAATATCATCCAGAAGGCATGTAATACAAAATTTCAGATAACAAGCAAAAAGGGGAGACCATCTAGGTCTACTCACAGTACGCTCTAGATTAGTATTTGTTGGGCCCAGGCTGCCACACTCGGGCTTAGGTCCCCGAGTGAGTACCACCTGCACTTCCCAACCTTAATCAGTACTGTCCTCTTTAGTCAAGGGTGTGCCACGACTCGAACCCAAGACCTCAAGGTTTTGTTCCAATATCTCCAGACTGCTTTTATCCCGAGACAGTACCCTAAACTCAACTTCCATCCAAAAATTGAAACTTTCTGAGTCTGATTCAGAATTTGATTTTTTTCATACAATTTGTAGCCCTAGGTTTCTAGTTTACTCCAAATCAAAAATCATCTCATTTGGAACTCTACATATCAAGATATCATCAAAATACTAAAGCACGTTCATTAGAATAACACTAATTCATACTATCTAAGGGTACATTCACTGTACCCGTCCCACTCTTTTCAGTCAATCATTCTCAATTAGATTCAAAGGACTATTGTTTTCGGTAGAGACGTATAACAAAGTCTTACGAGTCCAATGGTTCAAGAATTAAGTCCATTAGGTGTCTAGAGAAAAAGTTATGGCCAAAAGAATTTAACATGTTCATATCTTTACTCGTATAGTACATGTCTTAGCGCGATTGCCATAACTCTCACTATAGATGTTGGATTTACTTCTTGTTTAGACTATTAGAAATCGGACTTCAAGATATACAACTTTCATGAAGACCTCTAAGTCCAATTCTGTCTTATAACTTCTGCATCGTCTCACTTTCCTTTCATCTCATTTTCCATCGTCTCATTTCCATCGTCTCATTTCTATCGTCTCATTTCTATCGTCTCATTTCTATCGTCTCATTTTCTTCTGTCTCATTTCTTCTGTCTCATTTCTTCCGTCTCATTTTCTTCCATCTCATGTCTTCCATATCATTTCTTCCATCTCATTTCTTCCGTCTCATTTTCTTCCGTCTCATTTCTTTCGTCTCATTTTCTTCCGTCTCCTTTTCTTCCGTCTCATTTCTTCCATCTCATTTTCTTCCGTCTCATTTCTTCCATCTCATTTTTTCCGTCTCATTTTCTTCATTTCTTCCATCTTATTTTCTTCCGTCTCATTTCTTCCGTCTCATTTTCTTTCGTCTCATTTTCTTCCGTCTCATTTATTTCGTCTCATTTTCTTCCGTCTCATTTCTTCTAAAGAATGTCTCCACTTATAAGGATCATAACTTTTGACTCTGATGTCCAAAATTTTCATACTATATACCATTGGAAAGATAAACGAAAGACATACAAATTTTCAGATGCATATTGGCTAAAATATCTTTATATCAATCCCAAATTTGCTCCTAAAGTTTGAAGACGAATTTTCCCTACACACACCAATGTACTGCACCACTTCGTAACTTCATGAAATTTTGAGACTTTTAAGGACACAACTGAAATTTGATGTCTTCATACCAAATGTAGCCATATGTCTCTAGTTTAATTCAAATTAAGAATCATCTCGTTTAGACAACTAGAGAAAACATTATGGCTAAAAGACTGAAGCATATTCAGTGAACATTTTCCAGATCACTATCAATTTTGTTTACAAATTTTTTCTCATCTTCAACTCATACCTGGATCACTCTTTCCACTTCCTCTACTTCTCATTTTCAATAAAATCACATTTAAAAACAATCATACCCGGAAGTTGTCAATGAATGCATGTACAATTATTTTTGTGCAAAGATTCAATATTCATGTGCATATATGCTAACATTATGCATAAGTAAGAAAAATGCATTTCCTTAATCTCTCTCTCTGAACTTACATGCATTGAAATTTCAATTCCTAACCCGAAAGATGGGGACGAGATGTTACATTTCTCCCCGAAAAAAATAAATTTCATCCCTGAAATTTTTATCTGATTGATCAATATAGTAGAGGTAATAATTCCTCATGTACTTCTCCATTTTCCCATATACTTCATCTAATACCCTTCCAAATGATTATAGCTGATAACCCATTGGGTCCTTCAATCACTGATTCAGTTATCACACTATCTTGACTATTTCATGAGCATATTTCAAATTACTTACCAACTTTTACTTCGTATGTTGTCAATCCATCTCTGTTGATCATATCATTATTTCTAAAGCTATCCACATATCGCATATTTTTTAATCAAAAACCTCTTTCACCAAGAACACTAACTCATAATAATCTTTTATACAGACCAATTCATAATAGCTTACTTATTCTTTCTCCAAATCTAAGCACACCTTGCCAAGATCGTACTTACAAAAACACTTCATTCTTCCTTTGACAATTCACTTCTCTTTAGTGTTAATACATTCAAATCTTATGTCCATTTTACTATATTCTCTAAATCCGGTGTTGGTCCACCTAACTCATTTATCTTTCATGAGTCACTTTACTCTTATTTCAAATTCATCTTACTTAATAACAGTATCCCACATTTATTGTGGCCTTATACTATTTTAGTCCTTCTTCATCTTAATGTAAGGGTGAACGACCACCTTTCTGTCGTACAATGCCCCATATCGTTTTTAATGATGTCACTATGATAACAATTGTAATACCTATAGTCAATTTAAATTATACCTCAGTCTCATATTCCCACGAACTCAAACGTATAAGCTTCAAGCATATTCCTAACAGTTAAAACTGTTGGTAGTTTAACCATTCAACCACTTGTTTCTACATCCTTAGTAGCTAAAATACAATCTTAACATATTCCTACTAGGATGTCTAGCTTAGGTTATTACTTAGGCTTCTCTAATACTTTCTTTGCTTAATCATCTGTAATCGAGTACACATACTTCTTATTTCAATCACCAATTATCATTCTTCCAATTTCACTCAACATTCTGCACTCTTCATTGCACTAGATTTGGAAACCTCAATATCTAAATTTATTATTCCATTATAGAATTATCTGTTCAGTATGTTAGATTACACACTAGCTTTACCAGTATAGCACTCATTTGTAAACTTCTTTCAAACTCAATAATTTCCTTAAATTTACATAATTGTACATTCCAGAAATGGCTTTGCACATTTAATGTCTCCAAGATCTCAAAGCGATTTCTATCATGGCAATTCTAAACCATGTATCAAAATCAACTCATAAGACTTTCATTGTCCGATGCATATCAAAAATCACTTTTCACTATTACAATGGATTGCATCTTAATCTCTGATGTGAAACTTCTTATATACTGTATGATCTCGAAATCCAAACGATATTATTATCATCAGTTTCATATTCCTCAAGTGTTCAAAACGTCTCATTTTTACTTTTCAAACATACTCAAACTACCATCTATGATCATAGTCATTTTGCCTGGATCACTCACATCTTCAATATCATGATATTGGGGTATCATTAACTCCAACAGATAGCACTCAAAATTTTCCCTGGGATAATTTCTTCCAATTCCTTAGGTGACCAATTCCTCAATGAAAATAATATTGTCTCATGTCATTTTTAGTCTCCCACTTGACTTCTTGTCTCTAATGATTTTCTCTTTTCATTCGAATTCCTTTAATTCACATTGACTTAGTCAAACGACTATTCATTCGTACTAGTTCCTCCATGCATTTCAATTTATTTGTGTGCCTCACTTTGTGTGTTAATATCACATTCCTCATATTCAATTTGTATCTCTCGAACATATTTACATCGAATATAAGGTGGACCTATATTCTCCTCACATTTGCAATAGTATCACCTCTAATTTAAAATCCACTCATGTAGTTGATGCATATACTCTTAGTAGTATATTCTTCTTCCTATGCCTGAGTCTTCATTTGGGATATGACTCCATTATTAACTTTTGACTTATTACATATTCATTTTTGATTTGTCTCTTCATTGATCACTCTTAAATCGAATCATCTGATCAACTTAACTCAATTTAGGGAAATTCTTCTTTGAAGAAGATTTCTTGCTACAATCATCGATACTGTTCATGAAATCCTTATCAATCAACCATTTTCCATAATTACGTATCAGTCATTCTTAATACCTCGAGAAGATCAATTTTAACTATGCATCATATTTCAATAAGATCAATTTATGCCATAGCTTACAAGATCGAAACATCCCTTGTAATGAGGCTCTATAAGATAATAAACAATTTCATTTACTCTAATAACTTGGCATATATCACCAAAATTATCACATCTTATCTGGAGATGTATTTATGTCAGTTCTCCAATTAATAGCTTATGCTCAGGATACTTTAACCCCATTTAATTCTAGATAATTCTTCTCCTTTTTTGCTAGTCCTTGATCATGAGGATTATGCCATAATCGTGTCCTTCTTCTTTTTCCTCAATTTCATCGCATATGATAACATCATTAACAATCTCAATTCCTTCCCAATCGATCATTAGAATTACTCTCACGTCTTACTCTAACTCATCTTGAACTTTGAACTATAGGAACTATGATTAGCACTTATTTAATAAGTCACCGATTGCTTTCTATATCATTTCCATGCATATTACACACATATGCTTAATATTCTCACTTTTCATGGTGATCCTGCTATCAATTGTGCACTCACCATGGCAAATCAACCTAAACTCAACAACTTTTTTTTTTTCTTATATCGCTCATCACCTCATCTTCCAATTGTCATTTATTTCATCTCATGCATCTATATTCTCAATCAAATAATAATTTTGGGGGCATAACCATACGAAACTTAACTCTCCATTCCATAGATATATTCTCATACTGAACCATAAACTCTTATATCGATAATCACACAACTATTCTAAGCCCAAGTTCAACCTTTCAAGGTCATATCACTTGGACTATACACTTTAATCTAATCATTTCTACTTATATCCTTATTTTTCATCAAACAATCCATGACAGTGTATTTACATTCATATCACTTTCGAGAACATATCACCTGATCGCAATATCGATTTCATATTCAATAGTATATCCACCGATACAAATACACTGAATCTTTATCTATTATATCCAGCCATATACTATTTCTTTTCCATATAAATATATATACATATATATATATACATATATATATATATATATATATATATCTATATATATATATATATATGTATAGATATATATATATATGTATATATATGTATAGATATATATATATATATATATATATATATATGTATGTATATATATATATATATATATATATATGTATATGTATGTATATATATATATATATATATAAGTATGTATACATACATAGAGTTTGTAATTCAATATAAGGAGATAGTAGGGAAAAAATTGAGATCGAAAATTAAAATGATTATGCATCAAAGATTGAATTGGTTATATATATATATATATATATATATATATATATATATATCTATATATATATATATATATATATATGTATATATATATATATATATATATATATATATATATATATATATATATATATATATATATATATATATATATATATATATGTATATATATATATATATATATATATATATATATATGTATATATATACATATATGTATGTATATATATATATATATACTTAACCAATTCCGAATCTTTGATGCATAATCATTTTGAATTTTCGATCTCAATTTTTTTCCCTACTATCTCCTTATATTGAATTACAAACTCTTATCACAATACTCACATAACCATTTCGGTTCCAAATTTGCCCTTTTATAATCATAACAATTTTATGATTTCATTTCAATCTGTCTGTACACTTTAGTCTCCTTATGTCTACTTATATTCTCACTTTCCTCAATCAATCCACGACAATATACCGATTCACACTTATATCACTTCCAAAGGATATATCACCTTCAAGGATATGTACCCTTTGTAGTGGACTCTTATTTATCATGCAAAATCAAATACTATTTCTCATTTTCCAAATGTCCATAAACCTTTATTGTCTCACATTTTGTCAGATCATCATTTCTCTCGATGCTTCTAACAGCTCAGACTTTTAAGGAATGCTCATGCATGTGACTCATCTTTGGGATCGATTGTCATTTTCTTTATGATATGACTAATATGCATATGATTTGACACATATCTCAGAATGCCCATATAAGATAGTACTTCTGGGCTTTGATACCATATAAATGTAGCACCCCACTCTCGCAAGACTCAAAACTGACATCGATGGTGATATCCGAGTCCATGCCCCACGAAGGTGGCGTGCTAATGCATTCAATCATTCAAAAGTCAGTATAAATTTTTTTTCTCTTGAAATCACAAACACACACTATGCGGAAACCAATCATAACATACAGTCAATAATAATTTCAATGGCCACTTGGGCCCTTTCATAAATACAAAACACTTAAGTCAGTTTGACTTTACAAATGACATAATCATTTGTACAAAAGTTCATAATACACAATTTTATACAGAAATAAGAAAACATTAATGCAGACGCGAACTGATCTCATCCTCTATCCTTCACTTATATGTTGTAGCTATACTCCCGTTGGCCTAACGGGGTATTCTTCTAATCCTGAAAAATAGTTGCAAATTTTGGGTGAGTTTTGCGAACTCAATAAGTAACCATCATCAATGTCTCACCCAGTCACATAACACATAATTTCACATTCACATAAATTCACATTGCACATTCAATGGATGTCGATCTTATAATGCTATATGCATGAGACTCACATTCGTTCTTATTGTTGTGACTGAGTGCCTGTCACTCACATATACAGAATACTGGCCCGTATGCTCAGTCAAAACAGAATACTGGCCCATAAGGCTCAGTCGGAACAGAATACTGGCCTGTAGGCTCAATCACATCTTATAATCACGGAGCATATCTCTACGTGGAAGCGATTCATACAGGCGACTTAAATCACAACGCCTTTATATTTCATGCATTCATGCCATGGAATGCATCACACATATTGCATGCTCTTATCTGATCACAGACACTTATCATCAGATCAGGGACCAGCATTCATTAAGTTGAGAATCACATCTTATTTGTATGCAATGTCACATTCGGAACACATGTAGCTCATTTCATTCAGGTGCACATAACATTCCAATACCTCATACAAATATCATAGTCATCGAACCTCCTGTCTGGGTCCCACATAAACATAACACATTCATAAAATCATCCAGAAGGCATGTAATACAGAATTTTAGATAACAAACAATAAGGGGAGACCATCTAGGTCTACTCACAGTACGCTCAAGATTAGCATTTGCTTTTAAATTCTGAGAATGCCTAAATTTGGACACTTGACCTACACAACCCATTTATACAAAACACTCATTGCACACTCATCAATAATTGCACACATAAAAACATTCATTTATACACAATTGTAATAATGGACTATGTACAATGCATGCTCAATGACAATCCCGGGCATATGTTTTAGAACATATTTCATGCTCATTCCCATTTCATAATTCGTATGTGTCTAATTTAAGTTAGCTTTACACTTCATTTTAACATGATCTTTCTAAATTCTCCTTTCAATATTTATCCTTTAAATATGCCTAGCTTATTCATAAGCTTACACCTCAATTACACTTGATTACTTTATATCATAACTTAATTTCTCATGATCTCTTTTCTAACCTTATATGGTCTCAAAATATCCAAATCATCATCCATTAGGAATCCAATTGAAAATCCCATAATGCAAAATCACTAAAATTAATTCTAGAATACTTAAACCCAACATTTTCTAATCTCACTGAGCTAGAATCCTTTCAAAACTCCAAAAGATTCAAAATTATCTTACCTTCATTCTTCACCAAATGAAGGAATACTTGGCTCAAAGGGGAGCTCTTCTTTTCCCCTACTTGTTTCCCTTCTTGATCTACTCCAAAATCTCTCTTGTAGGCTAGGAAAATTGAAACCCTAACTTGTTGTCTCTTCTTTCTCTCTTTCTCTTCTTCTCTTTGTACTTCTCTCTCTTTTTCATGACATTCCCTCTCTTTTCTCTAGAATTTTCGTTCTTCTCTTCTACTTCCCTCCATTCACGTGTTTCTACTCCATTTATAGGCAATACAACACTTCTTCTTCCATTTATGCCCTTAACGATTAAGAATTGTCTCATTTGCCCTTCTATTTATGCCTTATGTCTTTTACATGTAAGTGGCTTGCCAAAAGCACCCTTGCACATTCTAACATAACACTTTCTTCTAGAATACTCTTCTTTATTGTCTTACGATTTCAATGACATCAAAAACATTCAATTTGGTTCAGTAGTGTGAAAGTTATACTCCAATATCTCCATATTGCTTTTATCCCGAGATAGTACCCTATACTCAACTTCCATCCAAAAATTGAAACTTTCAGAGTCTGATTTATAATTTGATTTTTTTCATACTATTTGTAGCCCTATGTTTCTAGTTTATTCCAAAACAAAAATCATCTCATTTGGAACTCTACATATAAAGAAATCATCAAAATACTAAAGCATGTTCAGTAAAATAACACCAGTTCATACTATGTAAGGGTACATTCACTGTACCCGTCCCACTATTTTCACTCAATCATTCTTAGTTAGATTCAGAGGGCTATGATTTTTGGTAGAGACATAGATCAAAGTCTTACGAGTCCAATGGTTCAAGAATCAAGTTCATTGGGTGTCTAGAGAAAAAGTTATGGGCAAAAGAATCTAACATGTTCATGTCTTTACTCGTATAGTACATGCCTTGGCGCGATTGCCATAACTCTCACTACAGATGTCAGATTTACTTCGTGTTTAGACTATCAAAAAGAGGACTTCGACATCTATAACTTTCATGAAGACCTTGAAGACCAATTCTATCTTCTAACTTCTGCATTGTCTCACTTTTCTTTCGTCATTTTCCATCGTCTCATTTCCATCGTTTCATTTCTATTGTCTCGTTTCTATCATCTCATTTTTTTCCGTCTCATTTTCTTCCATTTCATTTCTTCAGTCTCATTTCTTCTTCCGTCTCATTTTCTTCTGTCTCATTTCTTCCGTCTCATTTTCTTACGTCTCATTTCTTCCATCTCATTTTCTTCCGTCTCATTTCTTCCGTCTCTTTTCTTCCGTCTCATTTTCTTCCATCTCATTTCTTCCATCTCATTTTCTTCCGTCTCATTTTCTTCCATCTCATTTCTTCTGCAGAATGTCTCCACTTATAAGGATCATAACGTTTGACTCCGATGTCCAAAATTTTTATACTATATACCATTGGAAAGATAAAAGAATGATTTAAAACTTTGTGGAAGGAATCTTGCTAAAATCTCTTTATATCAATCCCAAATTTTCCCCTAAAGTTTGAAGATGAATTTTCCCTACACACACCAACGTACTGCATTAACTTCATAACTTCATGAAATTTTGAGACTTTTAGGGGCACAACTGAATTTGATATCTTCATACAAAATATAGCCATATGTCTCTAGTTTAATTCAAATCAAGAATCATCTCGTTTAGAAAACTAGAGAAAACGTTATGGCTAAAAGACTGAAGCATATTTAGTGAACATTTTCCAGATCACTATCAATTTTGTTTCCAAATCTTTCCTCATCTTCAACTTATACCTAGATCACTCTTTCCACTTCCTTTACTTCTCATTTTCAATAAAATCACATTTAAAAACAATTATACCAGAAAGTTTTCAATGAATGCATGTACAATTATTTTTGTGCAAAGATTCAGTATTCAAGTGCATATATGCTAACATTATGCATAAGCAGGAAAAATGCATTTCCTTAATCTCTCTCTCTGAGCTTACATGCATTGAAATTTCAGGTCCTAACCCGAAAGATGGGGACGGGATGTTACAGGAGATCTGTATAAAGATGTTTATATGATCTAACTAGTTGGTTTCGAGATAACTGGTAAAGAGCACATGGTTTGCAAGCTCAGAAAATCTATTTATGGGTTAAAGCAAGCATCAAGGCAGTGTTATCTCAAGTTTGATATGCTTGCCACTACAAATGTCTTTAAGGAGAATGTAGTTGATCAATGTATATATATGAAGTTCAGTGGGAGCATTTTCATTTTTTTGGTATTGTATGTTGATAACATCCTACTTGCTTCTAATGACACTAATCTATTATTTGAAACAAAACAACGGTTGTTTAGTCATTTTTATATGAAGGATCTTGGTGAGGCCTCTTATGTACTTAGGATTCAAATTCTTCGAGATAGAGCTAATGGTTCTTCGAGATAGAGCTAATGGGATCCTTCGATTGTCTCAAAAGACTTACATTGATCGGATCTTGAAAAGATTCAACATGCATTCTTGTTCTCCTGGAAAGGCACCAATAGTGAAAGGTGATAAATTCTTAAAGGCTCAATGTCCACAAAATGATAAAGAGAGAGATGAAATGAAGGTCGTTCCTTAGGCATCACTTGTAGGCAGCCTGATACATTCTCAAGTATGCACACGCTCTGATATTGCTTTTGTTGTAGGCGTATTGGGAAGATACTTGAGTGACCCTACTCTTAGCCATTGGTGTAACATCCCATCACCGATGGGAAGGGTGAATTGGTCATTTAGGACGGGTTAGGCGAGTGTAAATATACCTCGGTATGTTCATGCATCATATAGCCTCTATATAGATATGAATGGTAATTTTTGCACATGCACATGATTTGTACATGCATTCATGGCATTTCCCAGCATATGTGTCTAAATGTAAATTTTTGTGAAATATGTGATAATTTTGTTTGAAAAATTAAATTGGAGTGATTTATGTGTGTTTTACATTTTAGGGACTTTTAAGAATTTTTTTGGAATTTTTAGGAAAAAATGTCCGGACCGAAAAAATCGTCAAGCGGCGGATTGATAGATTTTCGGTACTGAAAATGACTGTCCAATGATACTGGACTATGAATGTAACACCCCACTCCCGTAAGACCCGAACCTGATATCGTTGGTGATATCCGAGTCCGTGTCCCGCGAGAGTGGAGTACTACATCAGTCGATTTAAAACTCAGTATACATTTTTTTTTCTTTTTGGAGCCATTAATTCAACCACAAACTAATCACAACATTTACTTATATAATTAACCAAACTTTGGCAGCACATACCTACACAATTTCCATACTTTGTTTCCATGTATTAAGCATCATAAACATCACTTATCACATACTTTAACTACCCAAATCAATTCCCTCACACAAGCATACTTTAAACCCATTCCAACCTACCACTTATCATCATGAAATAAATGCACAAGTGATTCCCTTACATGCCTCTAACTACCATAAGAATAAATACAATCATCAATACTCACCTTAAACAAGTTCAAACTTGAATTTCCTCAACTCTCCACAACTCTCCAACTTGTAACTTCTCACTCACCACTCACGACTATCACCCCTACACATGGCCATCATCATCATCTCAAGGAGTAAGCTTGGTCTAGTGATGTGAAAAAGGCATTGGAAATGTTAGAACTAAGGTTAACATTAAATCTGGAAAGTTAGAGTTGAAATTGATGTTACTGTTTTATTCATAACTTATTGTGTAGAAATGCAAATGAGGTAAGGTTAGTGGCCACTGAAACTTTGGGATGTTGGCTTCAATTTAGTGTGAAATAGGTGTTGTTAAATTGTAATGTTAGAAGGTCGAAAATTTCCATGGAAAATGTCTGTTTTGGGGTCTGTGAACAGTACCCGTATTTATGACCTAATTAGTTTGGTGATTTTTCTGAATTAATTGGTATGGCATTTGGGAAATTGGTCTTCATGAAAGTTGTAGAATATTGAGTTAGTTTTCCATTTACACTGATCTTGCTATTTTTAGAGGTGTATATGGAGAGATATGAACTGTTTTCTATGGACTGGTTTTGGGCATGTTGATGAAACCTAGCTTAAGTGTCTGACTTGTGAGTATTCTGCTTAGAAGCCATTTTATCCATTTTTGTGGACTGAATTGGTGTGAGTGATCTTCTGCAAAGTTTCAGAGGAAGAAATTATCTTGAAAATGAGATATGGCATGTAATTTTTAGAGGTCAGAGTTGGGAGTTATGATTTTTCAAAAACTGATCCTGCATTAGGATGTGAATGGCTGATCATGGAAGTAACTTGCATAGTAGTTTTGAAATTGTTAGAAATCGAATTGGAGTGTGAGTTCTTCATGAAACTTGAAGTTTGTGATCTTATCTTTTCAGGGATATAAAGTTTGGATTTTTCTGACTTGTTTATAGGGAGTTATGCTTGTTATAAGTGTACTGCTCAAATTGAATGATTTCGGGAACAGCAACATTGAGTGAATTAATTGACTTGTTTATCAATGGCATTTGATTTTGGGTTGTTCATGAAAGTTGTAGAGGACATTGTGAACTGATTGAGCATATTTATGTGGTAAGTTTTGGCTCAATAATCAGTGATTTTTTGAATTGGTAAGGTACTGTCCAGTGTTGATGGGCTTTGAGTAGGCAGTAGTTTTGATGGGATTTTTGACACCCTTAGAGGTCGAATTAATTTTTGTGGTCTTCTTGAGAATTGTAGAGGGTTTCATTAGCTTTCTAATGAGGTATAGTTTGTATTTTTCTAAATTGTGTGCTAAGAATTATGGTTGTTGGAAATTCAGATTGACAATAGGAAAAGAAAAGGGGAAGGAAGAGAGGTAGAATTTATTATTGTTTTTATTTTTTATTTAGCATTAAGTGACCTAATGGTTTCTTTTGTCAATTTCTTTTCCGTCCGACGTCCGATTGACCTGATTCTTGAGGCATCGGATTTGTAACATATTGAATTTCATTTTATGAGAAATTGAGAATTTTTAGACGGGAAATTGACGTGGCCCTGGATAATTGTTCGGTAATCACTGTTTCGTTTAATTGGGGACCTATAGAGGTCCGAATTGCGTACCGTCAGCGCCAATAGTTTTCTAATTATTTTTAGACGGATTTTTCTGAGGGAAAAAAAATGAGATTAGGGCCGGGAATTCATGAACATGCATTATACACGTTTTAATTATTCCATGTGCATTGTTTGGTCATTCTAACTATACAGTTGGTAATGTTTACCTATTTTAATTGCTATAGAGGCTTAGTTGGACCGTAGATCCACGGACGTGGCAGAGACTTCCCGGCATTAGCTCGGAAGTTATTAGGTGAGTAACCTAGATGGTTCCTCAATTATTATTTGGTTATATTTTGCACTTATACAACTGTGGAGATAATGGATGGGAATATGTGTGTTTGATTTTGATTGATTTCGGACCATGGGTGTCTGAAATATTTGGTATGAGATATCGAAGTGTTATTTGTGATCTTCATGTGATTACTTGGAAATGACTTATGGGAATCGGTTATGGTGTGGATTTGGACATTTGCATTCATACATAATTGCATGATCAGTAATTGGCAGTTGTGACCAGAGCAGCCAACGAGAGCTTTAAGCTCAACGTGATTGGGCCTTGAGTCCACAGTGATTTAGAGCCTATGGCTCACCGATTAATGCGCCCTTTAAGGGACAGTTTCAGGCGCTCAGTCACAACAATGAATTAAATTGGAAAAGTGTCTCATACACATTTCATGTGCATTTGAATTGGGTTCTTTTGATTGATAATCATTTGATACTTCTGAATGTGTTTGAGTGATATAACTATGTGAATTCTGTGTATATGCATGAATTGGGTGAACCATCGATGATGGTTCCTCACTGAGTTCGCAAACTCACCCAAAATTGCAAATTATTTTTCAGGACCGAGATAGTAGACTCATAGCTCCGGAGGGACTTTTCCTGCCGTGTAGATTGAGTTGGCAAGAGAAGTTATGGCACGCAGGTGGGTCAGCTGGCACTTTTTGGAAGGATGACCTAGCTAGCTTTTTGTTTGATTTTCTTTTGGGAACATGTATAGAACCTATCAGTTGTATAATTTACTGCTTTGAGGTTATACAATGAAAATTTTATGGTTCCAAAAATTAGTGAATTTCATATTAATGCTTTATGATACTTGGATGCCATGTGGAGTGTCAGTTTGTTTTTAGCGCACCCTTATCGTCGGGTGTGTATCGGAATGACCTACGGGCGTCCCGGTACATATCCTATGGTATGGGGGTGCTACAATGAGACATATGATTTTAGGAATTATGAACTTTGAGCCATTGGAATTTGGAGACAAATTGGACTAGAAATTGAATTGAAAGGAGAAAGAATCTAAGGACTGTCTAAGAAGAGGACAAGTGGCAAGTGACACATGTCACTTGCCTATCTATTCTTAGACTTAAGGGTTATTTAAATAACCTAGGAAGGGCTTGTATTCCACGACTCTTCTCCTTAAAACTTTTTAAAAAAACTCTTTGAAAGCTTGGATTTTCTCTTCATTCGTAGCCTCCTCCTTTCCTTCCTCCTTTGAGTGTTTTCTTTTCCTTCCATACAAGAAGCTTTCCTTGCTACTTATTTGCTTCTCCTTTATTCACAACCAAGACCAAACTTAAACCTGGTGATGATGATGATTTATGTGTGTATTGGAGTGATGGCTGTAGGTGTTGGTGTGTGGTAGAAAGTTGGAGGGATTTGAAGAATTTAAAGCTTGTAACTTGTTTAAGGTAAGAATTATGTATTGTATTCTTTAATTGGTAGTTAGAAGCATTTATTGTGATTAATTGTGAATTAATTTCATAAAGCTTGTGGTAGGATTGTATGGGTATGTTGCTTCTTTGATTGATTGATGATTGGTAAAAGATGAATGATTAACATGTTTTGGATTGGTTTTGGATTGATTTTGATGTTTGAATAATGTTAGATAAGTGATAAATTCAAGTAAGAAGATGGTGTATGTTGTGTGCTGCCAATTGGGATTAATTACTCAAGTAAATGTCTTGATAAATTTGTGGTTAAATTCTTGGTTAAATGGGATGGTTATTGATGTGGTATTGATGCTTGCATGAAAGGAATAGAGTTTTGGTTGAAATCTAGCAAATGGAACTTGTGCATGTTTCAGTTATTTGTTTATAACTATTGATGTGGTTATGCTATTGAGTTGAGGTTTAGTTTAAATTAAACTTAATAAGTATGGCTATAATTCCTATGAAGGAAGTTCTATCCAATTATGGCTTGAAGAGCTTTGTATTTTGCTTGGAAGTTGAGATATGTGTGCTGGATGAATAGTATCCAGATTTTGGTTCCATTATTGAAGACCTGAAACTTTGAGAATTTTCCTAGGATAAAGGAGACAGATTTTGTGAAATTGGTCTTCATAAAAGTTGAATATTTATTTGTTCTCTTTCTAACGACACTAAGTATGAATTTTTTTGTTTTGTACGTTGAAAGTTATGGTGTGTTAATGTTCAGATGGTCATTCAGCTGAAAATGTGTTTTGTGTGTAAGTGACTCTAAGTCCATAGGTTTTGTGCTTTTTTGTGTTCTGATATTAATTTTGGACTGTTAAGGGTAAAATTGGCTCAAGTGACCTTCTGTAAAGTTGTATAGGAAATTTTTAGCTTTCTAACGAGGTATTTTATGCGAATTTTGGACGTAAGTATTGTTAGATATAAATTTGTAAATTTTTGTTATGATTTGGGTTAAATGCTGATTTCTTAAACCCTAACAGGATAGCCACCTTAGTGAGAGGATTTGACCAATTTTGAATGGGAATTTGCTTTGAAGTCCTTCTTGAGAATTGTAGTATATTGTCTGAGCTTTGTATTTCTATATGGTATGAAATTTTTCGACAATGGGTTGGAAAGTTATGAATTTTGGAAGAATGTGTTGCTGTTGAGGATGACAGAATTGGACAGAAACTTGGATTGAGAAATTGATTTGTTTAGAGATTGAATTTGCTTCCAAGTTATTCATGATACTTGTAGAAAATGTTTTGATCTTTCTTTGAATTATAGCTTGGAATTTTTGGCATAAGTAATGGAAAGACAGGATTTTTAGTAGAGTGCAGTTACTGTTCATATGGTAGTTTTACTGTTTCATTGGGTAGAAACTTTATTTGTGTTTTTGATCCTCTTATAGATTGAATTGTATTGGGAAGTCTTCTTGAAGATTGTAGAAAATGTTTATAGCTTTCTAATGGTGTATAATGTACCTTATTTTGAGTGATGAGTAAGAAGTTATGAGGATTGGAAGAACACAGTTACTATTTATATGGTCATTTATGGGCAGTAACTTTGAAGTAGTTTTTGGTACCCTTAGAGGTGAGATTGATTTGTGAGCCCTTCATGGAACTTATAGGGTTTCTTGTTATATTTCCAATGAGATCTTGTTTGTAATTTTTGGATAAGTTTGTAAAGAGTTATACATGTTAGAAATTCAAATGGTGGAAGAGAGGGAAATAAGTGCAAACTCTCTTATCTTTTGTTTTGTCCTAAAGCTTCTTTTGCTTATATCTTCGTCATCTGACCTCCGATTGACCTGATTCTCGAGGTGTCAGCTTCATAAGACAATTATCTACCTCTCCATGTAGAATTGTGGACTTGTGGGATTTAATTGAGATTTAGGGATTGAATCCAAGTGAGAGAATTGATTAAATTTTGGTAATATCCGGACTTATAAATGTCCAAATTGAGTAATTCTGGTGTCTATAGGTTCCTAAGACATAGGGAAATATTTTGTGATGTGAATTATAGAATGGTACTGGGAATGTCACGAATATGCATTGTACACATCTAAATTGCTACATGTGCATTATTTAATATTTTTAATTGTGCATTTGGTAACATGAGAATATTTTGAATGTTATAGAGGCACAGTTGGAACGTCATCTCACGGACGATGCTGAGACGTCCCAGCATTAGCTCGGAAGCTATTTGGTGAGTAACTTAGATGGTTCCTCAATTATTAATTGTTTATAATTTCGCACTTATAACACTGTGGAGAATAATGGTGGGCCTTGCGTTTGTTTATGCCTGAATTCCAGACCGAAGGTGTTCGATGTACTGGGAGATACTGACATAGGAGTGCCCTACTTGATATAGGTGATTTGAATGTGATTGATTGTGAACCATTTGTGTGAATGTGTTAATTTGGGATCAACTATGATGTTGGCTTTGATTTATTTTGACATATCCATTCCATGCGTAAATGTATGATCAGTAACTGACAGTTGTGACCAGAGCAGCCACCGAGAGCTTAAAGCTCAAAGGTTTTGGGCCTCGAGCCCACAGTGACATAAAGCCTCAGGCTCACCGATTAATGCGCCCTTATTGGGACAGTTTAGGCGCTCGTTCACAACAACGCAATAAATTAGAAAAAGGGTCACATACGCATTACATATGCATTTGATTGAATGTCTTTCATTGGGTGAAAAGTAAATTACTTTGTGCCCATGTGAATAGTCATGTGGCACTTTTGAATGGATTATTGTGAAATAAATGCGATCTGTTTGTATATTGCATGAATTGGGTGAACCATCGATGATGGTTCCTCACTGAGTTCACAAACTCACCCAAAATTGCAAATTATTTTTCAGGACCGAGAGAGTAGACTCGAAGCTCCAGAGAGACTTTTCCTGCCGTGTAGATCGAGTTGGGAAGAGAAGTCATGGCTCATGTGGTCACACCGGCACTTTTGAGGATGAACTAGTTAGGGTTTTTTGTATTTGATTTCCTTTTTGGAGTAATGTACAGACAAGGAAAAACTGACAGTTATGTAAATTACTGCTTTTGATGATATGTAAGAAAAATTTATGGTTTCAAAAATTAGTGATTTTCATATTGATGCTTTATGATTATTGATGCCATGTGAAGTGTTAGTGATTGTTTGTAACGCACCCTTTTCGTAGGATATGTATTGGGGTGACCTACAGGCATCCCGGTGTATACCCTATGATCAGGGGGTGCTACATTTAGGTGGTATCAGAGCATAGTTTGGCATCTGTTGGGACTAGTCAAATATTTAGGCTTGGATTATTGTGACAAATGCAGAAACTAATCGAGATTATTGTTTTGTTATAGGTCATCCGTTCTAGGTGATCAGATTGATCAACCAACTGACCAAGGATCAGATGGAGCTAGTAGAGAATCCTCTGTGCCTCGATCTGAGGAGCTGCCTCCCAGAGTTCCTGTGAGACGAGAGAGGAGGTATGACAGACCGCATGCTGGCGGTCAGATTTCTATGGCGGCCTGACCTCGCCGAGGCCGAGGGTGGTGGAGAGGACTAAGAGAGTCTTCGACCAGATGGATTATGATTCAAATGAGCGCTTCGATTATGCAGTCTCTCTTCTGCAGGGCCCGGCTTATCATTGGTGGAAGACTGTCCCGGACAATACCACCAGATCGTGCCCACTAATATGGGAGGATTTCCTGAGGGCTTTTAGAGACAATTATATGCCCAAGGTGTATCTGGAAATGAAGATGCAAGAGTTTTTGGAGCTGAGACAAGGTAGGATGACAATGGCAGAGTATGAGGTGAGGTTCAACGAGCTCATGGGTTATGCTATTGCTTTGATCTCGACTGCGGCTGATAGGTGCCGGAGATTTGAGCATGGTCTCAATATGGAGATTCGCACCAGATTGGTCCGATCTAATATGAGTACCTTCATTGAGCTTAGAGCTGCTGTGGTGAGAGTTGAGCATCTTATAAGACAGAGACAGGCATAGATGGGTCAGGGGTCCAGGGGGAAGAGACAGAATCGAGTCGTAAGATTCTGGCAGAGGTTTTATGGCCTTGAGCGGGACTTTCAGGTCATCTGGAGGGTCTAGACAGTCTGGATATGGGCAGAGAGGGAGATTTGTTCAGACTGGCAGTGGTAGCGGTAGAGGTGCAGGGCAGATTCCCCTAGTTTGTGAGTATTGTGACAAGAGGCATAATGGGGAGTGTTGGTGATTGACTGGAGCCTGCCTTAAATGCGGCTCCATGAATCATCAAATCAGGGATTGCCCTGCTACTGTGGGAGCTCAGTCTAGTGTTAGTGCGAGATCAGGCAGTAATACTATAGTACATCAGAGTAGAGGTGGTGGATCCGGGAAGAGGGGTCGAGGTAGAGCTGAGGGATCCTTTGTGAGGACTGAGGGTCGGGGCAGCCGACCACAGTCCCAAGCCAGGGTCTACACCATGACTAGGCAGGAGGCCCAGGATTCTCCAGATGTAGTAGCTGGTATGCTTCTTATTTATGATATTGAAGCATTTGCACTGTTGGCTCCAAGATCCACACATTCTTTTGTTGCACCGCATTAGGCATGTAGATTGCATGGGGATAGGGAGATGTTACAGTATGGGCGAGAGGTGAGTACACCTCTAGGTAGTACTACTGCATTGGGAGAGATCTGCAAGGGGTGCTCGATCCAGATTGATCAAGCAGTGTTAAGAGCAGACCTTATAGTGTTACCTTTGAGAGAGATCGATGTGATTCTGGGTATGGATTGGCTTACTACCCATAGGGCCATTATGGACTGCTATACCAAGGAGGTTGTCTTAGAGTCTCCTGGTCAACCTAGAGCAGTGTTCACAAGAGTTAGTCAGGCAGTGCCAGCCCGGATGATCTCTTTCCTTAGTGCCCTGAGATTGATGCAGGGAGGATGTGAGGCCTATCTGGCCCATGTTATTGACACCAGAGTCGAGCAGAGGCTGTAGGATATTCCCGTGGTTAGGGAATTTCCAGATGTGTTTCCTGATGAGTTATCGGGTTTACCGCTGGATCAGGAAACAAAGTTCACTATTGACTTAGTTCCAGGTACTGCTCCTATATCTATCCCTCCATATAAGATGGCACTGTGGGCCCGAGGGAGTGAAGGCACGATTCTGGGGAGTTCTTGGAGAAGGGTTTATCAGGCCCAGTGTTTCACCTTGGGGAGCTCCGGTATTATTTGTGAAGAAGAAGGATAGGACTTTGAGATTGTGCATCGATTAAAGGCAGCTGAATCGGGTGACAGTGAAGAATAAGTATCCACTGCCTATGATCGATGACTTGTTTGATCAGTTGCAGGGAGCTCAGGTGTTTACTAAGTTGGATCTGAGGTCAGGGTATTATCAGCTGAAGATAGCAGAGGCTGATGTGCCTAAGAGTGCCTTCAGGAGCAGGTATGGCATTTTGAGTTTTTGGTGATGTCGTTCGGGTTGACTAATGCCCCGGAAGCTTTTATGGCCTTGATGAATAAGTTCTTTCAGCCCTACCTAGATCAGTTTGTCATTGTGTTCATTGATGACATATTGGTGTATTCGAGGAGTAGAAAGGAGCATACTGAGCATTTGAGGACTGTTTTGCAGCTTATGAGGGAGAAATAGCTATATGCCAAATTCAGTAAGTGTGAATTTTGGCTAGGTGAAGTAGTGTTTCTGGGCCACAGTGACTGGAGAGGGTATTCAGGTCGATCCTACTAAGATTGAGGCAGTGATGAAGTGGGAAGCTCCTAGAAATGTGTCTGAGATTCGGAGTTTCATAGGATTGGCCGGTTATTACCGGAGGTTTGTCGAGGGGTTTTCATTGATCTCAGCCCCTCTGACAAAACTCCTGAGGAAGAATGCACCATTCAGATGGACTGAGGATTGCCAGAAGAGCTTTGAGGAGTTGAAATATCGGTTGACCACTGCACCGGTGTTAGCTATTCCATCTGGGACTGGAAGTTATGAGGTGTATAGTGATGCTTCCCATCAGGGATTAGGGTGTGTTTTGATGCATTATGGTAGAGTGATTGCCTATTCCTCGAGACAGTTGAGTTCTCATGAGGTAAATTATCCAGCGCATGATTTGGAGTTAGCTGCAGTTGTTTTTGCCCTGAAGATTTAGAGACATTACTTGTATAGTGAGACATTTCAGATTTACATTGATCATAAGAGTTTGAGGTATCTGCTGAGTCAGAGAGAGTTGAATTTAAGGCAGAGGAGATGGATAGAGCTGCTAAAGGATTATGATTGCACGATAGAGTACCACCCAGGGAAGGCTAATGTGGTGGCAGATGCTTTGAGCAGAAAGTCTCACATCAGTGCAGCTCAGATTCAGGTATTGAGATTGCCTAATTTGATTCAGTTGAGAGCTTTAAATGTGTAGATGAATCTGGAGCAGGATGGAGCTTCGGTAGCCACTCTGAAGCTCAGACCGATGCTACATGACAGGATCAGGAGAGTTCAGGACAAGGATCCTGCTATGGTGAATTGAGAAAGTGAAGTCTGATTTAAATTCTAAATTTGAGTTGAGAGATGGGACATTATGGTTGGGGAAGAGGTTATGTGTGTCTGATGTGGATGATTTGTGGCGAGAGATTCTGGAGAAAGCACATATGGCCGCCTATGCTATGCATCCTGGTACTACCAAGATGTATAACACTCTTAAGCAACATTTCTGGTGACCTGGCATGAAGAAGCAGGTGGCAGAAAATGTCTCCAGGTGTATTACATGCTAGCAGGTTAAGGCTGAGCACCAGGCTCCAGTGGGGAAGTTTCATTCGTTGCCTATTCCTGAGTAGAAATGGGAACAAATTACTATGGATTTCATTATGGGGTTGCCTAGGATGTCGAGGCAGCATGATGCTATCTGGGTCATAGTGGATCGATTAACTAAATCGGGTCATTTCTTACTAGTGAGGGAGAACAATTCTCTTGATCAGTTAGCCCAGAAGTATGTGACTGAGGTAGTGAGACTGCATGGGGTTCCATTATCTATAGTGTCGGATCGGGATCTTAGATTTACTTCGAGGTTCTGGAAAAGTCTGCAGTCTGCTATGGGTACCCGGTTGAATTTCAGCACAGCATTTCATCCTCAGACAGATGGGCAGAGTGAGAGAACGATTAAGACTATTGAGGATATGCTTCGGGCGTGTGTATTGGAGTTTAGGGGAGCATGGGATCAGTATTTGGCCTTGATTGAGTTTGCCTATAACAATCACTATCACAGTAGCATCGGGATGGCACCATATGAGGCTTTATATGGAAGACAGTGTCGATCGCCTCTGTATTGGGATGAAGAAGGTGAGAGGATGATTGAGGGTCCAGAGCTGATTCAGGATACAGTGAAGGTAAAACTGATTAGGAGTCGCATTAAAGCGGCTCAAGATAGACAGAAGAGTTATGTGGATCAGCATCGGAGAGATATGGAATATAATGTGGGTGACAGAGTTTTCCTCCGAGTGTCACCGTGGAGAGGGTTGCTGAGGTTCGGTAAGAAAGGCAAGTTAAGCCCTAGGTACATTGGTCCTTATGAGATCCTTGAGAGGATAGGACCTTTGGCCTATAAGCTGGCTTTACCGAGTGAGCTGTCTCAGCTGCATAATGTTTTCCATGTGAATATGCTCCGGAGGTATCGATCGGATCCGACACATTTGATACCTACTCAGGAGATTGAGGTAGCTAGCAACTTGAGCTATGTTGAGGAGCCGATCCAGATTGTAGGATCAAGGCTTAAACAGTTGAGGAACAGGGTTATTCCATTGGTGAAAGTCCTATGGAGGAACCACTCAACTGAGGAAGCAATTTGGGAGACCGAGGAGCATATGAGGAGACAGTATCCTCACCTGTTCGACCAAGCAGGTAAGAATTTCGAGGACAAAATTTTTATTAGGAGGGGAGAATTGTAACATCCCATCACCAATGGAAAGGGTAAATTGGTCATTTAGGACGGGTTAGGCGAGTGTAAATATACCTCGTTATGTTCATGCATCATATAGCCTCTATATAGATATGAATGGTAATTTTTGCACTTGCAAATGATTTGTACATGCATTCATGACATTTCTCGGCATATGTGTGTAAATGTAAATTTTTGTGAAATATGTGATTATTGTGTTTGAAAAATTGAATTGTAGTGATTTATGTGTGTTTTACATTTTTAGGGACTTTTACGAATTTTTCTGAAATTTTTAGGAAAAAATGTCCGGACCGAAAAAATCGCTACGCGACGGACTGATAGATTTTCGGTACTAAAAATGATTGTCCAATGGTACTGGACTATGAGACATATGATTTTAGGAATTATGAACTTTGAGCCATTGGAGTTTGTAGACAAATTGGACTAGAAATTGAATTGAAAGGAGAAAGAACCTAAGGAGTGTTTAAGAAGAGGACAAGTGGCAAGTGACACATGTCACTTGCCTATCTATTCTTAGACTTAAGGGTTATTTAAATAACCTAGGAAGGGCTTGTATTCCACGACTCTTCTCCTTAAAACATTTAAAAAAACACTTTGAAAGCTTGGATTTTCTCTTCATCCGTAGCCTCCTCCTTTCCTTCCTCCTTTGAGTGTTCTTTTCCTTCCATACAAGAAGCTTTCCTTGCTACTTATTTGCTTCTCCTTTATTCACAACCAAGACCAAACTTAAACCTTGTGATGATGATGATTTATGTGTGTATTGGAGTGATGGCTGTAGGTGTTGGTGTGTGGTAGAAAGTTGGAGGGATTTGAAGAATTTAAAGCTTGTAACTTGTTTAAGGTAAGAATTGTGTATTGTATTCTTTAATTGGTAGTTAGAAGCATTTATTGTGATTAATTGTGAATTAATTTCATAAATCTTGTGGTAGGATTGTATGGGTATGTTGCTTCTTTGATTGATTGATGATTGGTAAAATATGAATGATTAACATGTTTTGGATTGGTTTTGGATTGATTTTGATGTTTGAATAATGTTAGATAAGTGATAAATTCAAGTAAGAAGATGGTGTATGTTGTGTGCTGCCAATTGGGATTAATTACTCAAGTAAATGTCTTGATAAATTTGTGGTTAAATTCTTGGTTAAATGGGATGGTTATTGATGTGGTATTGATGCTTGCATGAAATGAATAGAGTTTTGGTTGAAATCTGGAAAATGGAACTTGTGAATATTTCAGTTATTTGTTTATAACTTTTGATGTGGTTATGCTATTGAGTTGAGGTTTGGTTTAAATAAAACTTAAGAAGTATGGCTATAATTTCTATGAAGGAAGTTCTGTCCAATTATGGCTTTAAGAGCTTTGAATTTTGCTTGGAAGTTGAGATATGTATGCTGGATAAATAGTATCCAGATTTTGGTTCCATTATTGAAGACCTGAAACTTTGAGAATTTTCATATGATAAAGGAGACAGATTTTGTGAAATTGGTCTTCATGAAAGTTGAAGCTTTACTTGTTATATTTTTAACACCACTAAGTATGATTTTTTTTATTTGTACATTGAAAGTTATGATGTGTTAATATTCAGATGGTCATTCAGCTAAAAATGTGTTTTGTGTGTAAGTGACTCTAAGTGCATAGGTTTTGTACTTTTTGTGTTCTGATATTAATTTTGGACTGTTAAGGGTGAAATTGGCTCAAGTGACCTTCTGAAAAATTGTAGAGGATTGCTGTAGCTTTCTAATGAGGTATTTTATGCGAATTTTGGATGGAAGGATGGTTATATATAAATTTGTAAAGTTTTGTTATGGTTTGGGTTAAATGCTGATTTCTTAAACCCTAACAAGACAGCCACCTTAGTGAGAGGATTTGACCTAGTTTGAATGAGAATTTGCTTTGAAGTCCTTCTTGAGAATTGTAGTATATTTCCTGATCTTTTTATTTCTATATGGTATGAAATTTTTCGACAATGAGTTGGAGAGTTATGAATTTTTGGAAGAATGTGTTCCTGTTGAGGATGACAAATCTGGACAGAAACTTGGATTGAGAAATTGATTTGTTTAGAGATTGAATTTTCTTCCAAGTTATTCATGAAACTTATAGAACATATTTTTATCTTTCTTTGAATCATATCTTGGAATTTTTGGCATAAGGAATGGAAAGATAGGATTTTTAGTAGAGTGCAGTTACTGTTTATATGGTAGTTTTACTGTTTCATTGGGCAAAAACTTTGTTTGTGTTTTTGACCCTCTTATAGATTGAATTGTATTGGGGTATCTTCTTGAAAATTGTATAAAATGTTTAGAGCTTTCTAATGGTGTGTAATGTACCTTATTTGGAGTTATGAGTAAGAAGTTATGAGGATTGGAAGAACACAGTTACTGTTCATATGGTCATTTATGGGCAGTAACTTTGAAGTAGTTTTTGGCACCCTTAGAGGTGAGATTGGTTTGTGGGCCCTTCATGGAACTTGTAGGGTTTCTTGTTATCTTTCCAATGAGATCTTGTTTGTAATTTTTGGATAAGTGTATAAAGAGTTATGCATGTTAGAAATTCAGATGGTGGAAGAGAGGGAAATAAGTGCAAACTCTCTTATCTTTTGTTTTGTCCTAAAGCTTCTTTTGCTTATATCTTCGTCATCTGACCTCCGATTAACCTGATTCTCGAGGTGTCAGATTCATAAGACAATTATCTACCTCTCCATGTAGAATTGTAGACTTTGTGGTATTTAATTGAGATTTAGGGATTGAATCCAAGTGAGAGAATTGATTAAATTTTGGCAATATCTGGACCTATAGAGGTCCAAATTGATTAATTTTGGTCTCTATAGGTTCCTAAGACATAGGGAAATATTTTGTGATGTGAATTATAGAATGGTACTGGGAATGTCATGAATATGCATTGTACATATCAAAATTGCTACATGTGCATTATTTAATATTTCTAATTGTGCATTTGGTAACATGTGAATATTTTGAATGTTATAGAGGCACAGTTAGAACATCATCCCACGGACGTTGCCGAGAATTCCCGGAATTAGCTCGAAAGTTATTTGGTGAGTAACCTAGATGGTTCCTCAATTATTAATTGTTTATAATTTCGCACTTATAACATTGTGGGGAATAATGGTGGGCCTTGCGTTTGTTTATGCCTGAATTCCAGACCGAAGGTGTCTGATGTACTGGGAGATACTGACATAGGAGTGCCCTACTTGATATAGGTGATTTGAATGTGATTGATTGTGAACCATTTGTGTGAATGTGTTAATTTGGGATCAACTATGATGTTGTCTTTGTTTTATTTTGACATATCCATTCCATGCATAAATGTATGATCAGTAACTGACAGTTGTGACCAGAGCAGCCACCGAGAGCTTAAAGCTCAACGTATTTGGGCCTCGAGCCCACAGTGACACAGAGCCTCAAGCTCACCGATTAATGCGCCCTTATTGGGACAGTTTAGGCGCTCGGTCACAACAACGTAATAAATTAGAAAAAGGGTCACATACACATTACATATGTATTTGATTGAATGTCTTTGATTGGGTGAAAAGTAAATTGCTTTGTGCCCTTATGAATAGTCATGTGGCACTTTTGAATGGATTATTGTGAAATAAATGTGATCTGTTTGTATATTGCATGAATTGGGTGAACCATCGATAATGGTTCCTCACTGAGTTTGTAAACTCACCCAAAATTGAAAATTATTTTTCAGGACCGAGAGAGTAGACTCGAAGCTCCAGAGAGACTTTTCCTGCCGTGTAGATCGAGTTGGGAAGAGAAGTCATGGCTCAAAGGTCAGTCAGCTGGCACTTTTTGAGGGATGACCTAGTTAGGGTTTTTTGTATTTGATTTCCTTTTTGGAGTAATGTACAGACAAGGAAAAACTGACAGTTATGTAAATTACTGCTTTTGATGATATGTAAGAAAAATTTATGGTTTCAAAAATTAGTGATTTTCATATTGATGCTTTATGATTATTGATGTCATGTGAAGTGTTAGTGATTGCTCGTAGTGCACTCTTTTCGTAGGATATGTATCGGGATGAACTATGGGCGTCCCGGTGTATACCCTATGGTCAAAGGGTGCTACAATTGGAAAGCGGCTAAGAAAGTCATAAGGTATCTTTAGGGTACCAAAGATTATGTGTTGACTTATCGACGAGCTGACACTCTTGATATGGTTGGGTTTAGTGATGCTGATTATGCAGGGTGTGTGGATGATAAAAAGTCCACTTTAGGCTACATCTTTATGATGGCTGGAGGAGCTGTATCGTGGAAAAGTGTCAAACAGACACTCACAGCATCCTTTACCATAGAGGTAGAGTATATGGCAAGTTATGAGGTAGCTTGTCAATCTATATCGTTGTGGAATTTTATTTCAGCATTGAGGATTGTAGACTCTATCTCGAGTCCGCTAAAATTGTTTTGTGATAATTCCGGAACTGTAGCTTTCTTTAAAAACAGTAGGAATACTTTTCGCTCAAAACATTTTGATATAAAGTACTATTTTGTTAAAGAGAAAGTCGTTGAATCCCTCATTACTGTTGAGTATACGCCTATAACTAGCATGCTAGCAGATCCACTCACAAAAGGCTTACCTATATGTGTATTTGCAGAACACGTCTCCCGCATGGGATTGTTAGGAGCCTAGCTGGATAAGATTAATGGGAGTTTGCTATTTTGTATTGAACATGTTGACACTTTGTATGGATTGCTTATGACTTTTATATATGAGACATGCATAATGAAGTTTGCAGTCATCTTCGTTAGTGTTGACATATATATGTTGATATTGTACTGCAAACATGTTGTCTTGATGATTATTGTGGTATTTGAACATCTCCAGGGCCAAATCATGTGTAGTATATATATCCTGTCGATATGATATTGCATATGATTTATTTGATTGCTTTTGGATGATGGAGATTGAAATGGTGGTTTGATTATATTGTCCAAGTGAGAGAATGTTAGAAATATATTATGTGGACTAGTATAATCAAAACATTAATTCTATATGCTAACCACAATCGAATTGCCTAATTTATATTTAATAACCATAATGGGATGGTTAATTTGCTAATTGCATTTGAGGCACATGGTAGTACCCTAATTACTATATGTTGGCCCATTAAAATATAATTCATATCATCCATTAACAATGAGACAGTTAGCCCATTCTACCCCTTAGGGTAGAACGTGCCATAATAAATGGCATAAGGTGAGATTGTTGAGTTAGAGATATACATTGTGTGTGTATTGGGTGAAAAGAGAACAAGGGCATTCTACCATAATCTCTTTTGCACAAGGTTTGTTTTCTCTCTTTGATAGGTTTTGGTGAAGCATAGAGAGAGTTCAAGATATGTCAAATGTTGGAGGTATGTTTCCTTAATCTTGTTATGTTCTAAATAAAATGTGATTTTGGTTGGTTGATATGGTTTATGACTGCATTTATTATAGCAAGATGTTCTCAACGATGAGTAGAAGCGGCGCAACATCAAGTTCTTTTGGGATACCAGAGAGATGGGTTGCCTTAATTTTGTCCATCAGGGCAATCTGAGCAGACACGAGGCTGTTAGGGGTGGCCATGGTTGCAAAAAGCCAAGGTAGGAAGAAAAAACATAAGAAGATTTGGGACAAGAGAGCAAATCCTGAGTGAGTTCACTTAGGCTCTGTTTGGTTTGAGGGTTAATAATTGGATGAGAAGAAACGTAACACACTTCCATCGTTTATTTGAAAATTTTATAATGGAATAGAATGGACTGGGATGGAAGCGGAGGGTTTCATGTTACGTTCTATTCCATCTTAAACAGTGAAAATAAGAAATTTCCGATTCGGAGGGTTTAAGATGGAACGTAGACTAATAAATATATACTACCTAATATACACTCAATAATTCTTCTTAATATCAACTCGACCAAATCATAATATTAATATATTAAATAAAATATAGTATTATTTAATATAATAAATTTTATTAAATAATTAATAATAATATCTTTATATTATTAATAATAAATAATATATATTTAATAATAAAATATAAAATTTTATATTTAAAATTTATTTATTTATTTATTTTATATAGAAATATATAAAACAATTAAATAATAATTTTATATATTTTCTATTTTCATTAACAAAAAATATATTAAAAATTATTCTTGTTTGTATATATTTCTATATAAATAAAATATAAATAAATTATTTTTAAATATAAAAAATTTAATATAATAAAATTATTAAATAATTATTTATAATAATTTTATAATTAATAATAAATTGTATATAATTAATAAATAAATAAAATTTTATTAATGAAAATAGAAAATATATTTAAAATTATTCTTTAATTGTTTGTATATATTTCTATATAAATAAAAATAAAAATAAATTATTTATATATATAAATCACATAGAATATAATAAAATAAAATAAAATATATTAAATAATTAATAATAATATTTTATATAATTAATAATAATATTTTATACAATTAATAAAAATTATTAATGAAAATAGAAAAATATATAAAAGTATTCTTTAATTGTTTGTATATATTTTATATAAATAAATTATTTTGAATATAAATCACATAAAATAAAATAAAATTTATTAAATAATTAATAATAATATTTTATATAATTAATAATAAAATAATATACCTCCTGCAATAATCATTTTAATATAAGGGTGTAAAAGTCATTTATTATACATTACATTCCATTTTATTCATCTTCCAAACAATATTTCACTACATTACATTATGAACCCTTCTATCATTCCCAAACAACTTTTTACTATATTACATTCCATTCTATTATAAATCATTACATTCTTTTACATTCTATTACATTCCATTCTATTAATTAACATTAAACCAAACAGGGCCTAAGGGGTTAGGGATGGAAGGGGATGAAATGTAACACACTTCCATCGTTTATTTGAGAGTTTTATAATAGAATGAGATGAACGCGAAGGGTTTCATGTTACATTCAATTCCATCCTAAACAGTGAAAATAAAAAATCTCATATTCAAAGGGTTTAGGATAGAACGTAAACAAATAAATACATACTACCTAATATACCTCAATCATTCTTCTTAATATTAACTCTGAACAAATTATAATATTAATATATTAAATAGAATATACTAATATTAAATATAATAAATTTTATTAAATAATTAACAATATTATTTTATATTATTAGTAATAAATTATATATATTTAATAATAAAATAAAAATTTATATTTAAAATTATTTATTTATTATTTATATAGAAATATATACAAAAATTAAATAATAATTTTATATTTTTATATTTTCATTAATAAAAATATTTTAAAATTATATATATATTTCTTTCTAAATAAATTATTTTAAATATAAATCAAAATTTAATATAATAAAATTTATTAAATAATTAACAATAATATTTTATATAATTAATAATAAATAAATAAAATTTTATTAATGAAAATAAAAATATATTTAAAATTTTTCTTTAATTGTTTGTATATATTTCTATAAAATAAAAATAAAAATAAATTATTGTTATATATAAATCACATAGAATAAAATAAAATAAAATATATTAAATAATTAATAATAATATTTTATATAATTAATAATAAATTGTATATAATTAATAATATAATAAAAAATTTATAAATGAAAATAGAAAATATATAAAATTATTCTTTAGTTGTTTGTATATATAAAATTATTTTAAATATAAATCACATAAAAATAAAATATATTAAATAATTAATACTAATATTTTATATAATTAATAATAAAATAATAAACCTACTGCAATAATCATTTTAATATAAGGAGTACAAAAGTCATTTATTATATATTACATTTTATTACATCAATCTTTCAAACAACTTTTTACTATATTATATTATGAACCCTTCCATCCTTCCTAATTAATTTTTTATTATATTACATTTCATTCTATTATAAATCGTTCGGTTCCATTTTATTAATAAACATGTTCCATTTTATTAATCAACATACAACCAAAGAGCCTTAAGCTCGTTGTGTCTTCGTTCCTTACTACGTTAGGCTATTTTTGGGAATCCCAAAGGTGAATATGGACAAACATTGAGGTGGTTAAGCTTTGCCAGGTCGTCTCCTTCCCTGTAAACTAAGCACTATTTGTCTTTTCTGAAAGAATTCTAACTATTAGTGACATAGCCAAAAATAAAATAATAATTGGAGTATCTTTTCATATAAAAATACTTATTTTTAAAATGATATTAATATACATTCAATATCATATTTAATTTTAAGATCGTTTCTTTTAGATAAATATTTCTAGTAAAAATTTAACCATAATTTTGAAATTTTATCATTTTAATTTTAAACATACTAAAATCATCTTAATTTTTCCTTTTAAAATATTATATTTTTTAGTCCCACATGTATTTAAACGATCATTAATGTATTTGGAATGTTTAAGAATATATTAAATTAACCCTTCGACCACCGTCGCTCTATAAACTGGCTTTTCTTATATTGACTTGATTACATCGCCAAGTCTTTGTAGCTTTTATGTCTTATTTCTTGACTAATAACAATCAAAATAAAAATTTGGATGTCTCATAAGGTTGACGTCTAAATGCCATATTTATTTTATAACAATCAAAAAATTTGAAATCTAATTTTAACAAAACAAATTTTGATTTTAATAACTCAAATTTGAAAAAAAATCCACTAAACTCATTAAATATAATAAATAACTCATTATTAACGAAAGTTATTCGTTTAAAATAAACTTATCTTATTAATTAGTTGTTGAAAACAAAAGTCTTTCTTTTTATTCATATAATACACACATGTCGTCAATCATATATACAATTGCAGAATTGGTTATTATTTATTTTATCTAATTCATCTTCTTTTTCTTGTTCACACACAGCTAGTCTTTCTTTATTCATATAATGCATGTGATTGCAGATTTAGCTATTATTTATTATTTATTATTTATAAAACTAGATCGAAAAGTCAAATCTTACTGACCACATGCATATGCTGTGTATACTTAAATGAGAGATGATAATTATTTAGAATTAACTAAGACTGAATGGGAAAAATAATTTTATAGTTTCTCAATCATATTTCTAAAATCGAATAATTTGAAAAATACAAATTATACATAAAAGTTTAAATCATATTTATTTAGATTTTTTATAAAAATCATTTCTCAATATGTCAACCAAAATTGTTCATATGTCTTGGTCTCTAATTATATCTGTATGACATACAAAAAGATATCAAAGTATTTTAAGAAGGAAAATACAAGATCTACCTCTCTTATGCCTTTTTCATATTTATAGAAAGAGATATTATACTTCCTTTATAATTAAAAGTAAATTAGTAATTATAATTAGAGTTAGTAAATTACTAATGGTAATTAAAGTATAATTATAAATATAATTATAATTTAATTAATATAATTATAATTTAATTTTAATAAAATTAAATATCTCATATTTGTTCTTGAAATTTCTTAAACTTCATAAATAAGTAGTTCAATATGATTTTTCTTTCTTAAACAACTCTTTATGTATGATTCATTAAGTTCCTAATATGTTAACAATGATTATAAATTATTATTATAATTAGATAAGTGATATGTTAATAATTTACATATTAAATTGGGGTATTTTAAAAGCATATTGAATGGATATTGTGTTGATTATGTTGTTTATACGTTATTCTTGGAGGTTGGGAGATGTAGAGTTGTATAGGAGAAAATTAGTAAAAACGTGGAGCTGGAGGATGTTTGACAAAGAAGAAACACATAGCAGAAGACAACAGTAGCAGCGCAACAGGTGGATAATTAACTAAGCAAAACGACTTCTCATGAAGGCTACTTCTCAAAATAGTTGGCATTTTGACAATGGATGTTCACGACATATGGTATGAGAAAAGACCTATATATCTAATTATCAAAGTTATGTGGATGGGCATGAGACTTTCGATGATGGAAAGAAGGCTTCGATGATTGATAGAGGGACATTACGCGTGGATGGACTGCCACACCTTAAGAATGTGCTTCATGTCAATGGATTAAAAGTCAATTTGGTGGGTATAATCCAAATTTGTGATGATGGTTTATTGGTTAAATTTACAAATGATGAATGCAGGATGTTAATCGAACAAGGAGAATGTCTCATGATTGGCAAACCATCAACATACAATTGCTACATGTTACAGGTCATGACTACTTATAAATCAGCCTCATATGAAGACAATATAGATCTATGGCATCAAAAGCTTGGGCACGTTAGTTATAAGCTTATTCGCAAGCTAAAGAAATTGGAAGGTGTGAAAGGTTTGCCCACAATGAACAAAGAAAATAAATCTATATGTAGTGCATGTCAAATGGGTAAGCAAATGGGAGTGCCACATAAAAAGGTTAGACATGTTACTTCCTCATGCATACTGGAATTAATTCACATATACTTCGTTGGTCCAACACAGCATGATAACATTGGTGGGATGAGATACTTTTTATCATATGTTGATGATTATTCTAAATATACTTGGGTATCATTTTTGAAAAAAAACAAATATTTTCAAGGCTTTTAAAAGCCTATATGTGCAAGTTATGAATTTGAAAAATATGTCAATGTTGAGATTTGGATCATATCACGAAAGGGAATTTGAGAATGCAAGCTTTAACGATTTCTGTAACGATTATGACATCACATAAGAATTTTCAACACCTAAAACTCCACAGCAAAATGGAGTTGGTGAGAGGAAGAATCGAACCCTTCAAGAGATGGCCATATTTATGTTGAATGGAAGAAAGATGTCTATGCGATTTTGGGCTGAAGCAGTTAACATGGTATGCTACATATGCAACAGAGTTTATCTTAGAAGTATCTTGAACAAGACATCTTACAAACTTTGGAAGGGAAACAAAGCATATTTAAGTTACTTTCATTTCTTTGGCAATAAATGCTACATTCTTAGAAATCGTGAATAGCTTAAAAAATTCGAGAGCAAGAGTGATGAAGAGATCTTCATTGGTTATTCAATTTATAATAAATCATACCGAGTGATCAATCAAAGAACCAAGAAAGTGTCAGAGTCCATAAATGTTGTGATAGATGATGTGTCTCAATTAAATGGTCAAGTGCAGAAGAAAATTCACAAAACCAACCTTGTGAACTAGCTTAAACAAGCAATGAGACAAGAACTAAAATTGCCTAGATCTACAGTTAGTTGCTACTGATAAAGTAAGTGTGTAGACAAAAGAGTTGTCAATTACTTCGGATGACGAAACCATCAAGACACTTGATGTGGAAATAGTTCCCATGAATATTCAAAGCTTGAGACAAGTTGATTTAAACTAGGATCCTCATGAATTAGAAGAAGACATAGTAAAGAACATTATTGGAGATTAGAGCGAGAGAAGAAAAACAAGAGAAATAAAAAGGATTGATTACCGAGAACACGTAAGATATTTGTGCTACACCTCTTCATTCAAGCATAAAAATGTTAAAGAAACCTTATAAGATGAGTTTTGGACAACAGCTATGCAAGAAAAATTGACTCCATTTGCACGAAATGATGTATGGGAGTTGTGCCAAGACCATCGAATGTGAACGTGATTAGAAAAAAATGGGTATTTCATAATAAAACAAATGAAAAGGGCAACGTCATTAGAAATAGAGCAAGGTTAGTGGCTCGAGGCTATTCTCATGTTGAAGGAATAGACTTTGAAGAAACCTTTGCACTAGTGACACGACTTGAGTCGATTAGACTATTGTTGGGTATAGTGTGTGTGAAAGGCTTCAAGTTCTATTAGATGGACGTAACAAGTGCGTTTTTTAATAGGTTTATACAAGAAGAGGTATATGTCGAGCAACCGAAAGGATTCATTGATTTAGTCCATGCAGATCACGTTTTTAAGCTAAAAAAGGCTCTTTATAGTCTCGAACAAGCGCTAAGGGCTTGGTATGAAAGACTCACACAATATCTTACCAAGTAAGGCTATGAACAAGGTAGTGTTGACAAAACCTTATTTATTAAAAAATTCAAATCTAATTTCATGATTGCTTAGATTTATGTTGACGATATTGTGTTTGGTTCCACTCATCCAAAGATGGTGGATGACTTTGATGAATTATTGACGTATAAATTTGAGATGAGTATGGTAGATGAGTTGAACTTCTTTTTAGGTTTGTAAATTAAGTAAAGGATGACATTTTTGTATCGCAAACAAATATGCGAAGAATTTAATAAAGAAGTTTGGTTTTGAGAATGATAGGCATGCGAGAACTCCTATGAATGTCTCTATAAAGCTAAACGGATATGAAAATGGCAAAAGTGTTAATGTCGGTTTATATCGGAGCATTATTGGGAGTCTATTGTATTTAACCGCAAGTAGACCGAATATCTGTTATAGCGTCGGAGTATGTGCTCGCTATCAAACCAACTCGAAAGAGACACACTTAACAACGATAAAGAGGATTATCAAATATGTCAGTAGTACTTCTAAATTTGGGATTTGGTATACACTTGATTCTACTTCTTATCTAGTTGGGTACAGTGATGCAGATTGGGATAAAATTTAGACGATTGGAAAATCACTTCAAGGGATTGTTTCTTCTCATGTAACAATTTTATTTCATGGTATGATAAAAAGCATAATTCAATTTCACTATGAAAAGCATAGATATAATATATTGTTGTAGGTAGTTTCTATTCACAACTTCTTTGGATGAAACAGTTTTTAGAAGATTACGGAATTGATCAGGATGTGTTGACAATTCTGTGTGATAACAAAAGTGCAATAGACATCTCAAAAAATTCAGTTTAGCATTCAAGAATGAAACACATCGATCTGAAGTATCACTTTATCCATAATATGGAAAAACAATTGGTGGATATCTTTACAAAACCTCTTGATGCAGTCAGGTTTGAACTTCCTCGAGGGGCTTTGGGATTATGTGCTTCAAACCTTTGACGTATTTTTTAATAAAAATAAATACACACAAAAACCCGTAAGGGATTAAAATCCTTAAATTATCTTCTTCTTTTTAGGTTGCCACCAACCCCAATTTAATTCCCTCCCTATCTTTATTTTGTATTTTGCCTTGTTACTTTGTGTTTGTAATCTTCATCTCAAGATAGCTCTCTCTCCCTCTTTACTTTGGGCTTATCTCTCAGCTATCTCTCACTCTCACTACACCAACAACACCCATCTTTATTTGCTTAAGTTTTTAATTTTTGACGTTAACATGGGCAAGACTAAGCATAAATCTTCATCTTCAGTGGTAGGGAAACCACCAGTGGTAGCCACTCAACGCTCTAGTTAGCTCCAACAACACCCATCACGTGGAATATCAATGAATGGCGTTGGCTCTTCATTTGTAGCACCCATAGAAATTCCAAATATGACATTTTCTCAGGATAGATCATTGGAACAAAATGATGTCGTGCGTGTGATAATGTCTATAATAGAAACCTCTGATTCTAATTCTGAAGAAGCTGAAGTTGAAACTACTGTTCCAGCCCCTACGGTTGAATCACCACCTACTAACACTCGTTCTGCTCCACAGAAACTGATTAAAGAATTGGCTTCTAAATCAGTCTAACTTTCTTGGAGACACTCCTAAGCCAAAATGTTTGTTAATGATGTCGTGTCCTACAAATTTTACATTTCCACTGCAGTGCAAAAATGGGACACTTTTGGAAATATCGGGTTAGTTCTTGACGATCCCATTAATTTGGATGAATTTCAACAATGTCATTTGGATGCCCTATTATCTGGAAGAAATCTATTGCAAGTTGTGTTGCTACTGTAACATTTTGATTCTGAACTAGTGAAAGAATTTTTCGACAATTTGGATAAAGATCTTCTGACCGAATCTGCTATTTGTTATCGATTGGTATATGTGCGAGGAAGACTCATTCAATTTGAATTTGATCGATTGAATTTATTTTTGGGCTTTGATAATTTGCTTGAGAATCTTGCTTATAGTGATGACTGGAATGTGTCAAATGATACGTTGACGACTGTGTTAACTGGTGGATGATTAACTTCTTAACCAAATTAAGTTGGTGTTAGCTAACTGGTTACCAAGTACGCACGCGGTTTCGATTTATTCGACCCAAGCTAAATTAGTATATGCTATTGGAACAAGAGAACATTTTAATTTGGGGAAACTTATCATTAAAGCAATGTTGGCAGTTATTGGTAAGCCTCACTCCCTATGTACTTTCCATGCCTTATCATCTAGTTTTTATATGCCAATAGTGTTCCTCGATTGGATTCAAATTTCCTTAAACTGGTAACTTTGATGAATATCTCCCCTAGTATCTTAAATGTTAATAAGCAAGTACTAGTGGTGGACTTGCCTTACACTTTAGCTAGACCCTCAGATGCATCGACTTCTGCCTCCATCAATCCACATGTTGCGCTGGTAACTGAAATCGACAAGAATGAGGGTATCTTTCAGATAGGAATTGATGCTCTTCATCAACTAAAGTGAAGGGCTCTTCTGTAACATCCCATCATTGATGGGAAGGGTAAAATAGTAATTTGGAACTGGTTAGGGGCGTTGAACATTGTTTTGCTATGTTCATGCATTCATATATACACGTGAATGGTAAATTTTGCACGTGTAATGATTGTACAAGCATTAATGGCATTTCCTAGTATATTTGGTCATAAATGTAATTTTTGTGAAAAATGTGATACTTGCGCTTGAAAATTTAATTGGAGTGGATCATTGTGTGTTTTGAATTTTGGGAGAATTTTAGAAATTTTTCTGAAAAATTTTGGGAAAAATTTTTGGACCGAAAAAATTGTCAAATGGCAGACTGATTGATTTCCAGTATTGGAAATGATTGTCCAATGACACTGAAAAATTAAATACATGATGTTTGGATTTATTAATTCGAGCCATTGGAATTTGGGGAAAATTTAGAGTAGAAATTGGAGACCAAATGAACTATTTACCAAAGTGGACCAATTGGAAGCATAAGAAATTGACATGTCACTTGCCCCACCAAATGTATAGGCCACGAAAATGTTAAATGAAAGACCACATTTTGGTCTTTCATTTAGCCATTTACGATACTTTACATGGGAAAGGGTTAAAGGTGATAGGTGATTTTAAATGGAAATTTCTTCTCTCACCCGTGGCCTTCCTTCCTCCTTCTTCTTTGATGGTTTCTTATACTTGTTATACCCACACAAAAGCTCCTATGTCCTACTACCTTCTCTTCTCTTGTTCACCAAAAATCCATACCTAAGCCTTAAGAGGTTGATAATCGTGTATGTGTGGGAAGGTAGAGAAGTTGGAGTCTTGTTGAAGAATTGATGAAAGTGGAAGCTTAAGTAGGTAAGGTTGTGCTTTATGTTATAAATTAGAATTAAATGCATTATTTGTGATGGTTGTGAACCTAATTGCATGCAAATTGTGTTGGTATAGATGGGTATGAAATTTGATTGATGATTGGTGATTGATGAGTTAGAAGTTAATGAATGATATGTTATGTAGTATGGGTGAATTGAGTGTTGTGGATTGATTTTAATGATGTTAGATGAGTGTGTATTAAAGGAAAATGGTTGAGTGTGTGTGCTGCCATTTTGTGGTTAATTGTTCAAGTGAAGGTCTTGATTAAATTTTGGCTGATTTATTGACTCAATTGGATGCTTATTGATGTTGAAATGGTATTGGAATGATAGGAGTAGAGTTAGGTGTAAAAGCTGAAAAATTGAATGTGTGTATGTTTAATGTTTTGGTCATACCTTTTTATATGGTTATGCAATTGAGGTGGGGTTTGGCTTGAATTAAACTTAAGAAGTTTGGCTAGAATTCTTATGAAGGAAGTGCTGTCCAATTGTGGCTTTAAGGTTCTGAAGTTTTCCTTGAAAGTGGGCAATATGTGCAGGGTGAATAGTTATGTTTCTAACATTGAAGATTTGTGACCAAAAACTTTGGGGATTTTTTTTAGGCTAAAGTAGACAGATTTTGTGAAATTGGTCTTCATGACAGTTGAAGATCTTCTTGTTAGCTTTCTATCGTCACTAAGTATGACATTTTTTTATTTTTAGGTTGAAAGTTATGACTTGTGAACTTTCAGATGGTTTTTCAAAGAATGAATGTGCTTTGTGTGTGAAATGTCTCTAAGTATCACCATCGATGTCGGGTTCGGGTCATGCAGGAGTGGGGTGTTACATTTAAGTGGTATCAGAGCCCAGAAGTACGAGCTTATATGGGCATTTTCTGAAACATAGGTCTAGTCACATACATTAAAGTCATGTAATAGCAGGTCGTGGCAACTGATCCCTAGTCTGAGTCGCATGAGTATGAGTCATATGCATGCACATGTGTTAAGTGTTTAAGTGTGAGAAAAGTGATGATATGTCATAATATGAGCCAATGAAGGTTTATGGGCAGTTAAGAATGGGAAAAGAATAATGGATAATGATATTCATATTGTACTATGGTTATAAACCCTTGAATGTGATATGAATGTGAATACATTGTCATGGGCTGATTTAGGAAAGAAGTGATATCAAAATGAATAATGAGACTTAAAGTGTATAAATCGAGTTGAAAGAAAACGAAATTTTCTATAACCTGGAGAGGTCAAATTTGGACATGAGAAGAATATCAGTTAAAGTGATAAGAGTATGATTTAGCAGAAGAATTTGTCTATGTGAGATCAAAAATTCAGGATGACTAGGTATTTATGATTCTGACTAGTATGTTCGATAAAATGGGGATAATTGGAAATGAGAAAAAGTACATGGTTCGATAAGGCAGATATAGATTCACTATATTTGTTTTGGTGTGTATTATGAAAGATGATATCGATATTGTACCGTAATGTTCTACTTTCGAATGAAATAGAGAAGTGAAGATATTGTCAGGAAGAAGTAGAAATGGTGAGATTAAAGTGTACAAGCCCGGTTAAAAGAAATAACTAGAATAGACTTGGATTTGAAATGTTATAAAAGTTATGATTTAGCGTAATAATATAGCTTGGATACTGAGATTACATTTCTCGATGATTCTGCGTCTATAATTCTAAAAGGATTGAGAATATACATATGGACGATGAAATAATAGGAACATGACTTTACAAGTCATAAAACGTGATACATGATGTATAGTATGGAGAAAATTAGAAATGCACCTAGGTTTGGATTGTATGTATCCATGTGGTAATGGAAAAGATGATAAATCAAAAGGGGAAGAGTGAAGACACTTAAAATGCTAATTCAATGATCATGATAGGATGTTGCATTAGAAGAAGAGGTAAATACTGAAAACTGGAGCAGAATCGCTGTCAATATGTGTGTTAAGGTGAGGAAGAAAGTGCAAGGCATGTTATTGGCCTACAAAATAGGTTTCTGTTATGATCATATGGTAAACCCCAGTCATGGGCAGGAACAAGGATATAACTGTTATCTAGAGTCAATTGGAATGTAAGTACCATTAGCGAATGTGAGTAAGTAAAGACATGACATAAATAAGCTCTTCTCTCGATTCAACAATGGAATCTGGTAATTCTACCATAAGGGTCAAAGGCCCCTCGCTTGATTCAATCGGGTTTGCTTCAGAAAGGAACTGACAGACGCAACAGAGGGAATTTTGAAATAAGATGACAGGTCTCCAGGAAAATTTGTGATGTGTTGTCTTCTTTATTGAAAAATAAATAAATAAATAGTGTAACACCCCACTCCCGAGTGACCCGAACCTGATATCGTTGATGACATCCGAGTCTGTGCCCCGCGAGGGTGGCGTACTACATTAGTCGGTCGATAAAACTCGGTATATATTAAAAAAAAACATTCATTCCCCGTTAGTGCGGCAAAAAGATAGTAGACAGTAGAAAACCTTTGCAGTAGATACAATCATTTAATAATATTTTATAGTAACCAAAAGTATAATTACAAATAATTTTACAACAATAGTGGATTACAAAATTAGGAAACGCTAATGCAGACGCGAACTGATCCCGACCTCTATCTCAACTTGCCCCCAGGCATACTCCCGTGTCAAACGGGGTACTCTTCTAGTCCTGAAAAATAGATTGCAATTTTGGATGAGTTTGCGAACTCAATGAGAAACCATCATCCATGGTTTTCCCAATTCATGCATCAATTAACAATCTATAGTAATCAAGCAGTTTCAGTAATACAATAGTGTACAGTCACAGTAGACATATGTCACAGTCACAAAATACAGTCAATCACAACAATCACATTAGTCATACAGTTATTCAGTTTAGTCTGTGGGCGATGCACATGTGATGCTTTCCAGTTTAGTTCAGTGTTGTGACCGAGTACTTTACAGTAATGAGTAAGCAGTGGGGAGTGGATTTCTCCCAATAAGTAGTGGGGAGTGGTTTTCTCCCTTCGAGCTCAAGGCTCGATATCGATATCAGTGAGCTGCTGCGGTTACAACCGTTATTATCAGTTCATGTAGTAATGTATGCGATGCATATACCAGTGATATTCAGTCACAGTAACAGTATTAGCAAACAAAATAGAACGAAAATCATCTAGGTGTTCACAGTCATTTACCAATCCATCACAGTAACAACATTCTATTCAGTCATAGTAACAGTATACACGTCACAAAGATAAAAAATCTACAGGCAATTAACAGTTAATATTTTGCAATCAATCAATCAATTCATAGTCCATATCACACAACTTATCTCTGTCATACGTAATTCAAGCAAATCCCCGTAGGGCAATTAGGTCACAGTAAACACGTAGATTGAGGTAACCACCTAGGTTACTCACCTATTACTTCCGAGCTAATATCTAGAAGTCTCAGTAACGTCGGTAGATCGACGCTCCAAATGTGCCTCTATAATAATCAGAAAATATAACCATTATCACTTGTCCAATCAGAACCATTTAATCATGCATATGAAGCAATTTGCAGGTGCACAATGCGTGTTCATGATATTCCCGGCCCTAATCCCATTTTTTTTCATTAGAAAAATCTGTCTAAAAATTAGAAACCTATTGGCGCTGACGGTGCGCAATTCGGACCTCTATAGGTCCCCAATTAAATAAAACAGTGATTAACGGTTCATTACCCGGGGCCACGTCAATTCCTCGTCCGAAAATTCCCAATTTTGTATAAAATGAAATTTAATATTATACGAATCCGTTGCCTTAAGAATTAGGTCAATCGGACTTCGGACGGAAAAGAAATTGGCAAAAGAAACAATCGGGTCACTAAATGCCAATTAATAATAAAATAATAAAAAAAACATAACCCAGCCTCGCTGGGGCGAGACGTCGCCCTAGTGAGGCCGATTAATCCGGCCTCGTCGCTAGGGCGAGGCATCGTGTTGGATCCCGATTCCGGAACCCAACTAATTATACAGATTTCCTCGTACGCATACATGATTCCTTAGAAAACCTCGACTAATCCGAAAAATCCCGATAATTTTTTTTTTCATCTTATTCATCTTAAAATTCATTTTCATACTAATTTGTTCTCATTCCTTTTCACTTTATTCTATAAACCTCAATCTTAAGCAAAACAATTTCATAGCTCACTTCAATCATTGAAAGAATTAAAACCTTGTTTAAGCTAATGACCATATGAATAGTGAAATCTTACCAAAAGAATAGTAAATCAGAATTTTCAAACGTTCATAACTTTTTCATCTTAAGTCCAATCATGACCCATTTTATCTCGTTTTCAAGATCTTGACATTATCTACAAACTTCAAGAAATCTACCCATTTCAAATTCAAGCTCTAACATAGTCTAAAACCTAAGTGAAGTTTCTATCCATTTTTAAGAAAAATTGGACAACACCTCCCTTAAAAATTGATCTAGCCAAAAAATCCTAATCTATCCATCCAAGCTCCAAACCTGCATAAAACCACTTCTATCTTCCAACTCAATAGCACAGCCCATCTCCAACTCAAAGGGCCACAATGCAATCTTAAGAATTCTAACCATTTCCATCCATACAACAATACCAACTCATCTTTTTTTTTCTGCTTTTCCAATCTTACAATCATACATTAACTTATACATTACATTTGAACTTCAAAATTTCAAAGGATATATAGATATATAAAGTACATTTGGAACCTCAAAACCTTATGATTTACATGACAATAAACTAATACAACTCATCAAAGGGCATTTAGCCCGATTACAACTAATTTAACAAAAACAAACGAATAGAGAATAAACTAATGCCTTTCTTTTACAACATAACTTCAAAAGCAAGATGCATCGAATTTGTTTCAATCTCGATGCGGAACTCGATTTCTTGTTCAAAACCTGAGGAGGGAGATAAGGGGGGGTGAGCACGACGGCTCCGTGGGTAAAAATTTAATAAAAGAGAAATAAGCACGCCGAAATTGTCTTAAACAATTAGTTTCAAAACTATTGTTTTCAAAATCATTTTCCAATAAAACAAAACATTTCGAATAAATCATTTTCAAGATAATAATTACAATTATCATCTTTCCGATAAAACACACCAGTTACAAAGTTAACACTTATAACACAAAAACACATATTCACAAAACCAATGGATTTACAACGTCTACAAAGCACATAACAAAAATGGAATATTGACAAAGTCAACAAATATCACGTAAAAGCACAAAATCACATATCAAATGGTTTGAGTGATCCTAACAGAACGTACTACACATGTTCGACAAGCGACCATGTGTAGCCGTGAACAGAGGGGAGTCCGATTCGGAGCTCCTATGCCACTAGCAGGCAGGCGGGCGAAGCCTATGACAAGTGCGCACTTGCTAATCAGAGGGGATCACTACAAACCCACATATTCATGTATTTGCACATTATTCACACATACTTGCCTTTCATGGCATCAAAATCTCATAATTCACTTTTTTTTTTTCATTCGGCAATTTCTTTGACAATTGATTATGCATTTCATTGCACATAATAATACAAAGCACTTAATACAAGTTCATATCATTGCAATTAATCATGTAACCCAACACTTTACAAGTCATCGGAAAACACGTATTAGCATTTATTTCACAACAATTCCGTAACTCACATCTCAAATATTAAATAATTACCCACCTCTTATCCTTTGGCTTGCAATTGGTCAAATTGATCTTCCTCAACCTCCAATTGTTTTAATGGCCTTTTTCAAAACATAAAAAGTCCTAATTAATAAAAAATCATATGCTGAAATTTTCTAAAGAATGCAAAACATGAATTAAAACCTATCCAACTGTAACTATGCCATTCTTCAATTATAACTATCAAATCCCTTCTTAAACGTAATCCAAAGTTTCATCAATCTCATGCTCTACAAAGATCCACCAATGCTGATTTTCTTCTTTCCATTTCCATAATCCTTCTTCTTTCCTTATCCTTTCATCCACTAACTCTTCAATCCATCTTCACTAAACATATTGAACACAATAACCCAAATACCTCAATGCTGGAATTTTTCCCAAGCATATAAAAACTTAACTTAAATACTAACTAACTTTACCAACACCTTTTCCAAGTTATACCAATCATAACCTTTATCAATTTAATCCATATTTTGTTGAAAATCATCAACTCTAGGCCATCCATACATGCTGAAATTTTTTTTCCCTTTTTCATTCTTTTCATATTCTTTCCTTATCCCCTCACCAATCATTCATTCAAATCACCATGATAACCAAGAAAAACAAATTCTAAGCAAAATCATGAATTAACCAAATAATACACATGCTGGAATTTTCCAAGACAAGGAAAACATGTAATTTCTTTGCCATCATCTTAGCCATCTTTTATCTCATTACCATCAAAACATATCTCTAAACTAAGCAAAAATCCCATCTTAGATGCACAATTTAACAACAAATCAAGTGCTGGAAATTTCCAAGAATGGGAAAACTTAAAATTCATGCAACATCATATTACCTATACTTTAGCCTAACCTTTAACATCAAAGCTCAATAGCCATCAACTTTTGAAAAATCCCTTACCTATATGAAAACCCAAAAATTTCAGATTTTGCTTCTTTCTTGAAAACTAAATTCTTTTTCTTTCTTTCCTCATCAATCCTTCATCAATACATTTCAAACCACCGTCATTAAACAAATGACCAACAAAAACCATGAATTAACCAACTAATACCCATGCTGAAATTTTAATTCAAGGAAAACATGAAATTTCTTCAACATCATCTTACCCATGACTTAGCTCAACAATTTACATTAAAACTCATCTTTAACACCAAAAACATCTATGAAGTAACAAATGGGAACATTGCTGGAATTTTAACAATGCATGGAAAAACTTCCATTTCAACTTTCCTAACTTCCTTATACCTTCAATTACTTTATTTGACTTGAATCAAGGCTTAAAACTCTTACTTAACATAAGATCAACATGCTGCAATTTTTCAAGAATGACTTGACTTTCAATCTACATAACCTCATATACCTCACTTATATTCTATCTAAATCGTTAACAACATCAAAACTCATTCAAACCACTTTCATAAACACATTTTAACACAATTACCCATTGCTGGAATTTTTACAGGAATGAAAAACTTGGCTTAAACCTTACAAAATCTCACTTATAATCTCACTTATACCTTTCCTTAGCTATTTCAACTAAAACCCCCTTCAAAACTATTCCAAAATTTCGAAATTTCCAAAACCTAAGCCATACACAAAGCTGAAAATTTCCAAACATCAAGTCTCTTCTCTTTTCCCATTCTTTCCTAACCCAATCATCATCAATCATCATATTAACCAAGGAAAAGGCAAAATCTAACCACATGTTGAGACAATTTCGTAATCCTAACCCTATCCCCAAATCTGAAATTTTGAACATCCATTCAAACCTTCTTCTTTCTTCATCTAGCAACCTCTAACACCATGCTTAAGCAAGGAAAGCAAGAACCCTATCAAGAAGTCAAGAAAGTTTCAAAGTCTTACCTTTCAAGACCACCCACGCAAGCTTCTTCCTTTGGCTCAAATGGAAGACAACTCTTCCTTTTTCCCTTAGGTTTCACGAAAATCTCCAAGAAACTCAAAGGTCTTCACGTTTTTTTCTTCTTCTTTCTTCTTCTCCTTGATGGCCGAACCACCCTTCTTGCTTTTCTCTTCATGTAAGTTTCGTAAATCTCTTCTTTTCCTTAGAGGGTTTCGTGAGTTTCTTAATGCCTTAGGGTAAAACTAAGTTCTAACTTGTAAAGCCTACACTAAAACTACGTCATTTTAGTAAGTCACTTGAAAGTTCATGGCTCATCCCTTCTCTCATACGGCGACACTCATTTGCTTCACTCTTTCATTCTCCCTTCTATCATTTTAATCTTAACTTAAATGGACCCAAACCAAAACCCTAGCCCATTTGCTTCCTTATTCTCACAAGCCTTAGGAAACTTAAAAAAAAACCTATGCATTTTCATGAAACTTAAGCCCAAAGTTTCAAGTCCAAATTTCCCTCCTTAAAACTTTTCCCCAAATTTTCATCTTCCCTCCTTCCATTTCAAACTTAACTTTTGTGGGCTCCCACTTAAAAGCCCATAAGCTCCCTTCCTTTTTCATTTACTCTTCCATACAAACCCTAGCTCACTTAAATGCTTCCCCATCATTTACAAATCATTCCAAAGGCTAAAAGCCCATTTTAATAAACCTAAATCCTTAAAACCATTTAAACAAAACCGAATTTATTCACAACAATATTTTAAGGCCTAATTTAATATTTCCTTATTCTTTGAAAATCTAATACCAAAATTAAAAATCTAATTTACCTCAATTCCTTCAATTTAATACTCAAATTCCAAATTAGACTTCTCAATTCCATCAATTAAAACAATCATCCTCTAACCTTCTTATTCATTGAATTTCTAAAATCCATACAAGCTCTAATTCAATTTTAATCTCCATCACCTAAATTCATAGCAACCTCAATTTATATAATTCTTTTTAAATATTAACAATATATCACAAAATAATAATTTCTCAACAAATCAAAGTTCACTAAATCCTTTCATTAAATAATCATAACTTAAGCAATAAAATCCTCAATTTATTCCAATCAAATTACAATTATCAATCTAGACCTCAAAATAGTTTAATTATGCCTCAAAATAATTTAATCAAGCTTGTTAACTTGAAAAAAAAAGAATCGAGGCCCAACACATCGCCCTAGCGATGCCGGTCCTAGGGGCCTCGTCACTAGGGCGAGGCGTCGCCCTAGTGACCGGACGTGATTAAACTTCCCATTTCCCTCTTTTTTTCTGATTTCTAATCCAACTTCCAACATCAATAACTTTTTGTACACAAATCAGAAAATTACAAACCATAGCTTGTTGGAAAGATCATGAAAAGCTCTACCATTCTCATGAAGACCATAAAAATCAATTTCACCCCTAAGGGTGTTAAAAATCCACTCAAACATACTGCCCACTTAAAACCTATCAAAACAGGGCAGCACATTGCAAATTCCATATCTCTCTGATTCTTCAGTCAACAATTACACAATAAATATGCTCATCAAGATCATCATGTTATCTATAACGTTTATGAACAATCCAAAATCAGATTCACTTGCTAACAATGTCAAACAATTCCACAAAGAATCTACCTACTGAAGTCAACTAATCTGGACAGTAATTTCCCATACAACAAATATCTTATCACAAATGTCACCAAATTCACTACCTTATACCCCTGAAAAGATAAGATCACAAACTTCAAGTTTCATGAAGAACTCAAACTCCAATTCGATTTCTTACAATTTCAAAACCATTATGCAAGTTACTGCCATGATCAGCCATTCACATCCTATTGTAGGATCAGTTTTTGAAAAATCATAACTCCCAACTCTGACCTCTAAAAATTACACACTATATATCATTTTCAAGGAAATTTCGTCCCCTACAACTTTCCAGAGGATCACTCACACCAATTCAGTTCACATAAATTACTAATATTTCTCCCAAGCAGACTGCTCACAAAATTGACACTTAGGCTAGGATTCTCCAAAAAGCATAAAACCAGTCAATAGTAATCAGTTCATATCTCCCAATATACAACTCGAAAATTTGCAAGATCAGTGGAAATGGAAAGCTAACTCAATATTATACAACTTTCATGAAGACCATTTTCCAAAATTCCATTTCAATTAATTTAGAAAAATCAGCAAAGTAATTAGGTCATATATGCGGGTACTGTTCACAGACCCTAAAAACAGAAGCTTTCCATGCAAAAATTCACCCTTCTAACATTGCAATTTAACAACACCTATTTCACACAAAATTGAAGCCAACATCCCAAAGTTTAAGTGGCCACAAACCTCACCTCATTTGCATTCCTACACAATAAATTATGATCAAAACAGTGCAATCGATAAAAACCCTAATTTTCCAGATTTGGTGTTAACCTTAGTTCTATCATTTCCAATGCCATTAACACATCATTAAATATCCAAATACACACAAATCAGTTCTTATACCATTTATACATGTACTAGGGCTAATACACAAAAACTAGCAGCACTCAATTCTCAATTCATATGCTTTATTAGTCGTCCATGTTCAATTCAAAATTAAGCCATAACCACTTCTAACAACTACTTTCAATTCATAATTCAACCTAACCTTATACCCATTAATTCAATCCATATTAGTCATTACTTTAATGCATCCCTAAGCATAATAAATGCTCCATTAATGACTCCTAACTACCATGGCATTCAATTCATCATTAAACCAACATGTAAAACTTAATTAAAGCTTAAAACCTCATCTTACCTAAAGCTTCCATCTCCTCCTCTTCAAGCCTTTCATTAACAACCAATCACAACTTACTCACTTTCCATCCCATGCACGGTTTTTCATCAAAGTAAGGAGGTGGAAGGACTAAGGTTGGAAGAAAGTTTCACTTTTAAGGAAGAAAATCGATGGAGGTGAGAGCAAAGGCAAGTTTTGGATGAAAATCGATGGAGAGCAAAGGCAAGTTTACTTTTAAACAATAAAAGACTCATTTTTATTCATTCCCTTAGGGAATAACCGAGAATGAGCATTAAAGGAGTGGGATGAGTCACCATAGCACTTGGCAATTGGAGACATAAAGAAAAGTCAAAGAGCCAATCACAAATTTTGATAAAAACAATTAATCCAATTACTAAATAAATGTTCAATCCATTGTTAAGGGTCCATATTTTGACTCTCCCACAAAATATCCAATAGGTCAGTACCAATCGCTAACAATTTCGGTACCCAAAATCGACCGGTTCGCCACTTGGCGATTTTTTAGTCTGGGAATTTTCTCCGGAAAAATCCAGAAAAATTCTTAAAAATCTCTTAAAATAGAAAACAATTTATGGCGCACTCATAATAATTTTTCAAACCCATTAACCACGTTAGTCCCAATAAAATTATCTTAGGCACGCAAACCAGGAATATCATGTATGCAGGTACAGTTATTTCATATGCCCAGATTTCGGTGTTCACTAGTACCAGTATGCTTGGACAACACTAAAAAATCCCTATCAATCTCATCCTATGCCAAATTTCCTATTTTACCCTTCTAGTAGGGGGTGGGATGTTACAAATAGTGAGTCAAAAGTGAATATTAGAGTTACATCCATAGTCAAGACTCACGTATAAGAGTTAAAAAAGGCTATTAGGAGTGTATATATTTTGTTGATGTAAAGTATCCAACTATATAAGAGGATTTCAGCAATTCGAGGAGACATTCTTGTTAATGTGAGGTGAATTTTGGTCCACATCATAGTCTGTGTAAATATGTTTGGGAACCACAAATTATATCTGATGAAGGGGTTTCCAACACAGGAAGTTATGTTTGTAGATAAATTGAAATGTGTGGAGTAACAGGTATGAATGAACAGAAATTAGAATAATTCAATGTGGAATCATCGGGAAATTGAAAGAACTGCTGAAATCCGTCGAGAAAAAGGAAATTCAATGAAAAATTGAGGATAGCATGTGATCATACTACTACACTGAGGAATTAGTTACTCAAGGAATTACGAGAACTAAACATAAGTGCAATGAGTTGAAGGTAAAGAGATTATATTGAACACTTGAGGAAAAATATGTAAACCGCGTCAGTGATGAATGAAAACAAAATAACTACAGTGTTAAGTACGCCATTCGGATTTGGAGATTTTGTCGTATATACAATAGAGGTTCCCAATCGAGATCAAGAGAAAATTGGTTGTAATAGTATACGGTGATTTTGTGTACCTAGGGATAAGTATAGCTTCATGAGCTAAATTTAGATTCATGATTTGAAAATTGCTGTAATAGTAGTTGGTTTGAAAACTTGAAATCATGATGTGTAAAGAAACATATTGGATACACATATGAATAGACAGATTAGTAGAGATTAAGGTTAGAATTGAATTGGAAAGGATTGAAAGGATTGTGCAGAGGAACCTGTCCTAATAAAGCTAATGTTACAATCAACAGACATTACATAGTAGAGTACCACATATGTGGATATTCAGGTTACTAAATCAAGTGAAATAAACAGTGTAAAATGTCGAGTTACAATGGAGCAAAAAGGAAGTCCTACTCGCTCTTGACAAAGTAACATCAGTTTTGTAAAAAGAGATTAGGAAAGCCCAAATTGAGGATTTGAGGAATTATGATTTGATCAAAAAGTATCCTACCTGACAAAGAGAAGTCCTCGTAAGAGTACATCGAAAGAGACATTGGCGGCTAAGAATATTGAATTGAGTGATTACATGCTCGAGTTCCTTGTAGTTTGACTATCGGAGACAGTTATAAAGCATATATGTCTGGAGGGCTTCAGCATATGAGATTAATATATAGTGCAAAGCGACTACAGGCAAAATCAGACAACAAAAAGAGTCGTTCACTTTGAGTAAAAGCCAGAACAAATTTGGTATACTGTTTGTGGGTGAAATGAATTTAAATATAAATAAAGTGATTTTTGGAAGACGAAGGGATTTTGGTGGATCACATCGAAGTTGTGAATATATAGAGAAAGATTTAGAAGTTAAGTGTACTAACAACGATGAAAAGTGAAACAGATGCCTTATTCTTGAGTGTTTCACCTTTGCCAAGATGAAAATACAGGAGTATATAAGGGGAAGCTAAATTTGACATAAAGTAGTCCATATAAAATTATGCTAATAATAGGATTATGGATTTATGAGTTGTTTTGTGGTTATCATAATCACATTCGATATAGGTGTTGTTAACATTGGAAGTGAAAAATTTGGAAATAAATTTCGAGGACGAAATTTTCATTAGGAGGGGAGAATTGTAACATCCCATCACTGATGGGAAGGGTAAAATAGTAATTTGGAACGGGTTAGGGGTGTTGAACATTGTTTTGCTATGTTCATGCATTCATATATACACGTGAATGGTAAATTTTGCATGTGTAATGATTGTACATGCATTCATGGCATTTCCTGGTATATTTGGTCATAAATGTAATTTTTGTGAAAAATGTGATACTTGTGCTTGAAAATTTAATTGGAGTGGGTCATTGTGTGTTTTGAATTTTGGGAGAATTTTAGAAATTTTCTGGAAAATTTCGGAGAAAATTTCTGGACCGAAAAAATTGTCAAGTGACAGACTTATTGGTTTTCGATACTGGAAATGACTGTCCAATGGCACTGAAAAATTAAATACATGATGTTTGGATTTATTAATTCGAGCCATTGGAATTTGGGGAAATTTTAGAGTAGAAATTGGAGACCAAATGTGTAACACCCCACACCCGCAGGATCCGAACCCGACATCCACAGTGATATCCGGGTCCGTGCCCCGCGAGAATGGCGTGCTAACCACTCGATCAGAAATCAGTACATTACTTTTAAATAACAAATGCGCGGAAGTCTATCCAATTGGGTACAAACATTTTCAATAGCCACTGAGATCAATCTTACGAATACAAATAACCATTTTAGTACAAAAGTCAAGACATGCTATGCAGACGCGAACTGATCCCGACTTCTGACCTTCACTTGAATCCTGCGAACATACTCCCGTTTTGCTAACGGGTACTCTTCGATTCTGAAAATAAGTTGCAATGTTGGGTGAGTTTGCGAACTCGGTGAAAAGCATCGTCGATGGTTCACTCAAATCATGCATTCGCCAATTCATGCAGACAGACGCAAGACAAGAATATTAATTAACGATATTATATAACGATTTCTGATGGTCTATAATAGTTTACTGACGATATACAATATCGAATAATAATAATACGATGCGTAGAAGCAGTTTACGTAACGATGGTACGATGATCTATATCGATATACGATGTCGGTAACAATATTACAGTAACATAATGCAGTTCATAGTATCACATCACAATTTACAGTAAATCATGGCATCACTCAGTTCAGTAATCATCACACAATTTGACAGTTCGATCAATCATGTATATGATGCATATGAGACTCTTTCCGGTTATTCGATGTTGTGCCCAAGTGCTCATCAATAAGCGATGGGGGGGACGCGTCGAGATTTCTCCCTGCTAAGCCCGACGATGCGATGTTCGAGCTCTAGGCTCTTTTCAGTGAGATTAGCAACTTGGGTCACAGTCCTTTATCTGATCATGCATTTATGCATGCAATGCAGTGTTCAATAAATTCAAGATTCAAGCGATATTCATGAGCTCGAGATATGGCTATAAAATCCCGGTAGTGTATTTCTCAAGAACATACGAAATTCAAGATTCATGATTCAAGAATTTACGATGTATAGCTATAAAGCCCGAAGGTAACAAAGACTCAATGATTCGAAATTGATCCAATACAGTAAACACATACAATGCGATCGTACTCCTTTCCAGTAGTCATGCAGTCATACAGTGCAATTCACATTGTTCAGTTCTATACAGTAAGAGCATGCAACTCAGTCATATACATTTCAGTAATAATACAGTGCAATCCAATCACATATAATTCAGTAATCATGTACTTCACGTTATCAAGTAATTTACAGTGAACATTTAGACACTCAAGAATTTGAGAAACCAACTAGGTTACTCACCTGTAACTTCCGAGCTATTGCCTGGAAGTCCCAGCAATGCCCGTGGAATGACGATCCAACGGTGCCTTTATAACAGTACAGTACAGTCCATTACAAAATCGCTCAATTAAACAGAATAGTAATGCATATGTCTCTATGAAATTATGTCCAATGCATGATCACGATTTCCGGTGCTAAAACCCCATTTCGATATCCTATGATCGATCTCAACTCTTCACTCAATTGGATCAACACTGATTTAGTTCAATCCTCAGTTCAGTTCAATTTTCTCAATTCATACTTCCTATAACAATTTCCTATCCATTGGTCAAATTATACAGTGAAAAACTCAATTAGAACTCCAATTGTCTCAATTCAATATTTTGGTCACACTATTAACCATAATTGATCTTAATCTCTACGAATCAGTACCATCATAATTAAATTCTAATTCTCATAATTATTCTCAATCGTATACCTCTTTCTCTAGTTCGCAACGAATCTGGAATCACTTCAATTGGAGGTCTATACCAAAAGTTATGCCCAATAAACCATAATTAAACCAATGGAACAGTCCCCTTCGCCGCGGCCTTGAGGCCCTTGCCGCGGCATAAAATGGTCCGCTCGCCACGGCGTGAGCATTGCTCGCCGCGGCGCCCTACACTAGCTCGCCGCGGCGTACGAATATATATTGGTCGCCGTTGGGCTCACAGTGCGAGCAGCGGCGTCATTTAAACTCCGTCGTCTTCTCCGATCGATCCTCCCTCTTAAGACCTCCATTAACACCCTCAACTACCTCAAATCTACCCTAATAAATGCCATAAATGCAGTAGAATCCATTAAAAACAACATTAATACCATTTAAAACTTACCAATTACAGATCGATCCACAAATCACCGTAACCCTAACTTTCTCCAAAGTCCACGATTACTCCACTCTCAAGCCTCTAAACCCTTTATCAAACACCAATAACATGTTAGTCTTACTCAATAAGAGGGAAACCATAAAGAAAGATCAAGAAATCCTCACCGATGGGAGGAAATCAAAGGACGCCGTCGAGAGGGAGAAGAGAACTCGCAAAATGCCTTTAACCTTTCCCCCAAATTACTAACCCTTGTATTTATAGACTTAAGTCTCCGAATCAGTCCAAATTTCAGTCTCAAATTTTCAATGGCTCAACACATTTATTTCTTATCAGTGTAACTCTAAATTTTTCCATTATCATCGGACTATTCTTTCAGTACTATACAGTCAATCGGTCAGTCAGTCCAAAATTTCCGATCCGGGCATTTTCTCCCAAATTTCTCGAAAATTTCCTATAAGCTACTATAAAATACCAGTCACTCATAAACTATTCTAAATCAGTCACTTGAACCCAATAACTCCGAATTCCTCAATTAAACACGATTGATCGGTCCATCACCTCGCTTCACTATCCAAATAATTCAATCGATCTCAATTTACAATTATATACCGGAAATCATGAATGCATGTACCAATGAATAAATAAATATGCATATGCAGTAGACCTGTTCCTCTATAATTAGAGGCCAGTAACATATTTAATCAGTGAATGCAGTGCAGTCTATCAGTCTAACCCATAATTACCAAAATGCCCTTGCTCGCAGTAACGGGATGTTACAAAATGGACTAGTTACCAAAGTGGACCAATACCACATGTATAGGCCACGAAAATGTTAAATGAAAGACCACATTTTGGTCTTTCATTTAGTCATTTAAGATACTTTACATAGGAAAGGGTTAAAGGTGATAGGTGATTTTAGATGGAAATTTCTTCTCTCATCCATAACCTTCCTTCCTCCTTCTTTGATGGTTTCTTCTACTTGTTATACCCACACAAAAGCTCATATTTCCTAGTTGCCTTCTCTTCTCTTGTTCACCAAAAATCCATACCTAAGCCTTAAGAGGTTGATAATCGTATATGTGTGGGAAGGTAGAGAAGTTGGAGTCTTGTTGAAGAATTGATGAAAGTGGAAGCTTAAATAGGCAAGGTTGTGCTTTATGTTATAAATTATAATTAAATGCATTATTTGTGATGGTTGTGAACCTAATTGCATGCAAATTGTGTTGGTACAGATCGGTATGAAATTTGATTGATGATTGGTGATTGATGAGTTAGAAGTTAATGAATGATATGTTATGTAGTATGGGTGAATTGAGTGTTGTGGATTGATTTTAATGATGTTAGATGAGTGTGTATTAAAGGAAAATGGTTGAGTGTGTGTGCAGCCATTTTGTGGCTAATTGTTCAAGTGAAGGTCTTGATAAAATTTTGGCTGATTTATTGACTCAATTGGATGCTTATTGATGTTGAAATGGTATTGGAATGATAGGAGTAGAGTTAGGTGTAAAAGCTGGAAAATTGAATGTGTGTATGTTTCAATGTTTTGGTCATAACTTTTTATATGGTTATGAAATTGAGGTGGGGTTTTTCTAAAATTAAACTTGAGAAGTTTGGCTAGAATTCTTATGAAGGAAGTGCTATCCAATTGTGGCTTGAAGGGTTCTGAATTTTGCCTTGAAAGTGGGCAATATGTGCAGGGCGAATAGTCATGTTTCTAACATTAAAGATTTGTGACCAGAAACTTTGGGGATTTTTTTTAGGCTAAAGTAGACAGATTTTGTGAAATTGGTCCTCATGAAAGTTGAAGATCTTTTTGTTAGCTTTCTATCCCCACTATGTATGACATTTTTTGATTTTTATATTCAAAGTTATGACTTGCGAACTTTCAAATGGTTTTTCAAAAAATGAATGTGCTTTGTGTAAAATGTCTCTTAAGTATAGATTTTGTGATTACTGTGCATTGAAGCCAATTCTGGACTGTTATGGTTTAAATTAGCTTAAGTGATCTTATGGAAAGTTATAAAAGAATGTCTTAGCTTTGTAATGAGGTATAATATGAGAATTTTGGATGTAGGGATTGTAAGTTATGAATTTTTAAAGTATGGATATAGTTTAGGTGATATGTTGATTTTACAATCTTTAACAGGGCAGCCACAATCATGGGAAAATTTGACCTAATTAGAGGTGGAATTTGCCTCTAAGTCCTTCATTAGAATTATAGCATGTTGTCTGATCTTTTCATTGATATGAAGCATGGAATTTTTGGACAATTGGATGGAAAGTTATGATTTTAAGAAGATTGTGGTACTATTAGGGTGACATGGGTGGGGCAGAAACTTTGATTGAGAAATTGATCTATTTAAAGGTTGAATTTGCTTCCAAGTTGTTCATGAAAGTTGTAGAATATGTTCTGATATTTTTATTTATATAAAGCTTGGAATTTTTGGCAAAGGGGATGAAAAGATATGATTTTAGAAAAATGTTGTACTATTTTGAATGTTAATGTGAAGGCAGTAACTTTGATTGCATATTTTGACACCCTTAGAGGGGAAATTGGTTTCCAAGCCCTTCATGAAACTTGTAGGGTTTTATGAAATCTTTCCGATGAGACCTCATTTGTGATTTTTGGACACTTATACGAAGAGTCATGTAATGTGGAAGAAGAGAAGGAAAATAATAAAAAAAGGAATTTTGGGCGGAAACTCGCCCCTGGCGAGGGCAAGGGCCGCGAGAAGCTGGGTGTGACGCCCAACTTCTGCCATTTTTTTAATTATTTTTTAATTATTTTTCTTAAATGATGTTTTTTTGTCCAAATTACATTCTTTTGTGAATAACTTTTCCATCCGACCTCCGATTGACCTGATTCTCGAGACATCGGATTAGTGAAATATTTAATTTCATTTTTTTGTAAAATTGGGAATTTTTTGGAGATGAAATTGACGTGGATTGATTAGATCAAAGTGAGGGGACCGGGTAATTATTCTTCTGGTCCGTGTTTTAACAATAATTGGACCTATAGAGGTCCAAATTGAGTGATTTTAGTGTCTATGGATTCCTAGAGCATAGAGGAATTTTTCTAAAAGGAGAGGTTGCCTAGGTTAACTTATGTGGACGGTCTCATTAATCGGGAACAGCAGACCCGAAAGTATGGTTTAGAAAAAATTACAATAAGCATAAATTACGAGTTTAAGGATTTTAGTGCGGCTAAACCCTAGGCATACGTGAGTTGTGAAATTGGAGTGGTTTTTGAGATAAAGTTCATATATTGATACCGGGATAGTCATGAACATGCATCGTACATATATGTGCATCAATGATTTTAATTGTGCAAAGTACTAATATGTGTGCAATGTATTGAATAAATGGTTTATGCAGGCTAAGAGTTCGCAATCCGACATTTCCAGAATTTGGAAGCAATGCTAATCCTGAGCGTACTGTGAGTAGACCGATATGGTCTCATTTCACCCATTGTTCTGTTTTATTTCATTTTGTATAAATTAATTACTAGATATGAATTGATTTTATTGAGTTCCGGACAGGACGTCCGATGATTGTGATACTGAGCTGTGTTATAGAAGTGCTACTTGTATGTGAATTTGAGAACTACTTACTTACGATGTGATGAATTGTGACCCATGCGTTGATTGTGATATAATAGTGTCACATGAGCATCTCATAAGCATTTGATTAAAGTTACTTGATTGAGTGAAAGGCAAAATGCCTTATGCTTATGTGAAAAATAAAAGTGTTGCTTATGTGATCATATGATATTTTGAGCAATGTGAAATTATGAAATCAGTGTGATGTGATTGATACATGTCGGACTACGGTCCGATAATATGTGAAAGTGAGTGGAAGTGACTGCTGCATCACATGGCGTAAGTGCATGAAATATAATGGTTGTTATGACTAGAGTCGCCACCGATCAGAGCTTTAAGCTCAACGAGTGAAAATGAGCTTCGAGCTTATAAGTGATTCAGAGCCTCAAGCTCAACGTTTAATGAGCCCTGTATCCACCAACGGATAAGGGACAATTATTAATGAGCCCTACAAGGGACAGTTTAGGCACTCAATCACAGCAAAATAAAATAATGGAAAGTGAGTCTCATGTGCATGTATCGATTATGAATAATGTGAATGTGGAATTATGTAAATGTGTGAATGTGAAATATTGTGAATGTGCACTATGAAATAAAGTGAGATGTATGAAAATTGTGTCATGTGATTGGGTGAACCATCGATGATGGTCACTCACTGAGTTCACAAAACTCACCCAAAATTTGCAATTATTTTTCAGGACCCAGAAGAATACCCCGTTAAGTAACGGGCGTATAACAACCACATGTGAGTGAGAAAAGAGGTCGGGATCAGTTCGCGTCTGCATTAGTGTCTGATAAATTCTGTATAAAATTTATAGTTTTTTAATTTTTGTACAAATGATTCGGTCGAATTGTAAAGTCACCGGACTGAATTAATTTGTATTTATAAAGGGGCCCCGTGGTCATTGTACTTACTGGTGATTGTGTATGTTAATTGATTTTCGCATAGTGTATGTTTGTGTTTTAAAAAAAATTATACTGAGTTTTGACTGAGTGATGTAACACGCCACCCTCGCAGGCCACGGACTTAGATATCACCATTGATGTCAGGTTTGGGTCATGCGGGAGTGGGGTGTTACATCTTCGGTCTTTAAATGCTTTCTGACTACACCTTTTGACATCTTTTGTCCCAAAGGGGAGAACTTTGTTGATTATTTTTTTGTGTTCTGTTCATTTTGGCTAATTGTTAATCTTGGATGATTGTCTCTGTTTGGAATTTGGACTTAGGGGGAGTTCTTTTCTCACGTGGATTGTGTATTTGATGTTTATATGTCCAATTATCTCCTCAAAGAGAAGATTCAAATTTGTGACAAACAATGTCAAAAAGGAGGAAATTGTTAAGATATATGTTATATATTTTATTATTTATTTTTGGCATTATTGGATAATTGGACTTTCAAGATAATATTGATTAGCTTCAAATCATTCATTAGATTTGATTGGTTAATTCTAGCTAGACTATGGCTTAAGAATTATCGTGTTGGTGTGATTTAATGATAATTCTTGATTGAGTTGGATGCTGAAATCTTAATACTATCTTAGATAATCTTTGATAAGAGTTTGTATGAAGATAAAACTCAATCTTGTGAAGACTTGTGGGTGAATTATGTGACTATAATGTTTAAGAAGTTTTCAGTCATGGGTCTCTTCTCAACCACGTTGTTGTTATGTTTTACTGTCGTGTGTTCTTTTGACAATGGTTGATTAATTGTGTTGTAGGTAGGTATGGTTTTTCAGTTGAAAACTGCATGATTCAACTAGTTATTGTTGGAGTGAGCTATATACCTAGCTAAGAAAAGAGTAGATATAACATATCCGAGAGATTCTTACGATCGTAAAGAAGCTATTATTGCCTTGTATAGTTACAGACATTCTTTGAGCTCCTAATTTTGCTCTTCGACAACTTGTATAAATATAATACTTGTAATGAAATAAAGATAGCATTGAAACCCTATTATGACATGGTATCAAAGCCTAGTTCCTAGGATTGTCACTACCACTGCTAGATCAACCAAAAATAATGATGGAACCCTTTGATATTGCAGATCAAAGCAGTAGTAGATCAGATGCTGTCATAGAAAACCTAACCATAAGAATGACAGAAGCCTTGACTAGAAACCAAAACGACCCCCCCATAACCAACCACGACTCCTCTCATATATAGATTGGCATTAAGTTGGATGGTACCAACTATGCCTTATGGTCCCAAATTTTCGAGATGTATATCTCAGGAAAAGACAAACTGGGATATATCAGTGGAGAAACTCCACAACCAAGACTGACAGACCTAACCTTCAGGAAGTGGAGGATAGAGGATGCAATTGTGAAGGGATGCTTGATCAACTCAATGGACCCATCTCTAATTGGCAACTTTATACGCTTCCCTACAACAAAAGCAGTATGGGATTCTATTGCTATGACCTACTTTGATGGCAGCGGCACATCTCAGGTGTATGACTTGAGACGGCGAGTGACAAGAATGAAGCAAGCTAAAGGATCCATCAAAAATATTATAATGGGTTGCAAGGTTTGTAGAGAGATATTGATTTCAGAAGTCCAAATCCAATGGAGTGTGTTGTGGATATTCAAAAATATAATTATCTCGTGTAAGAAGATCGAGTGTATACATTCCTCAATGGGCTGGATGATAGGCTTGATAAAATTAGAAGTGATGTGCTCCAAATGATTCCTTTCCCAACGGTTGAGCAAGCATATGCTCACGTTTGACGAGAGGAAATCAGACAAGCAATAATGATATCTAGTACAGAAGTTTCGACAGGTGCTGCTATGGTGTATAAAGGAAGACTGGGACAATAACCAACAAACTCAAAGCCAAGAAATCTCTCTTTTAATACAGGAAAGTAGCAGACATCTAAGGGTAAGATTCAGGCAGAAGGAGGAGGATGTACTCATTGTGGCAATGCAAAACATACTCATGATACTTGCTTTAAGTTACACGGGTATCTAGAGTGGTGGAATGAGCTTAAAGTACGCAAGCAACAAGAAGCAAGTGGAAATGTTAGTATGCAAGCAACAAGAAGCAAGTGGAAATGTTCGTAAAACTGCTTTGGTAACTACTGAACCTAAACTATGCTTGAATCCACATACAGAATTCCCGAATGACACACTGAATGATCAAGGTAACTGTGGTCAAGCACTTTTTGGCCTTAATGTTGTTGATGTTAAGGAATGGGTAATTGACTCTAGAGCAACGAATCATATGACATATGATTCAAATGATTTTTTGATGACGACTCAGCCTAGAAGACGAAATATCACTAATGCTAATGGTGCCACACATCCAATAACAGAGGCTAGAACTATTGACTTATCTTCCACTCTCTCTTTATCTCATACCTTGCTAGTTCCATCTTTGTCCAATAAATTGATGTCAGTTAGCCAAATTACTTCAGAACTTAATTATGTAGTATTCTTATACTCAACATTTTGTCTTATTTAGGACATTCTCACCAAGGAGATCATTGGGCATGGTACTAAGAGAGGGGGGTTGTACTACGTGGATGACTTCACTCAAGGGAAAGAAAATGTTACGGTCTCAGCAACTCATGACAAAGAGAAACAAATCCTATTATGGCATAACCGGTTAGGACACCCATCATTTGGTTATATGAAACATGTGTTCCCAAACTTGTTTTCAAACCTATTAAGCTCAGATATTAAGTGTGATACTTGTATCTTGGCTAAGAGTCACCGAGTGCCTTATCCTTTAAGCATGAATAAATGTGATACACCTTTTGTGTTAATTCATTTTGATATGTGGGGGCCTTCTCCCATTACCACTACTTCTGGTATTCGTTGGTTTGTCACGTTTGTGGATGATTGCACTAGAATGACATGAATATCTTTATTAAAGCATAAGGATGATGTGTTTAGTGTGTTCCAGACCTTTCATGTGATGATCCAGACTCAATTTGATACTAAACTTTAGATTCTTCGGTCTGATAATGGAAGGGAATATGTTAATCACAAGTTTCAAACTTACTTCAAAAATTATGGTCTTCTACATGAGACCTCATGCTCTCAGACTCCCCAACAAAATGGCATTGTCAAAAGAAAAAAATTGGAATATCCTAAAAACTACTCGAGCATTGTTAATTGAGACAAATGTGCCTAGCAAGTATTGGGATGATGTAGTAACTACAGCAGTGTATTTGCTTAATCGAATGCCATCTAAAGTCTTGAATTTTAAAACTCCTTTACATGTGTTGTTTGACTATGTTTCTCTACCTAGTTCTCTTTTGCTTCCTCCTCAGGTGTTTGGTTATGTTGTGCTCATGCATCTCTATAAAAATCAACGTACCAAACTGGATCCTTGTGCCATTCGGTGCATGTTTATAGGGTATGCCTCTCATAAAAAAGGTTATCAATGCTATGATCCTCGAACAAACTGCACTTATATGATTGTGCATGCAACTTTTGTGGAGTCAGACACTTTCTTTCTTTCACCAGTATCCAATACAACTCTTCAGGCGGAGATTGGAAGTGAAGAGGTTAATTGGACGAATTTGGATTGGCCAATGTTTGAGGGAAATTCGAAAAATCCAATATTGGATGGTAATGGTAGTAGGAATGGCAAGGCAGTCGACATAGTTGATGGTGATTTTGAAGTGCCTTCGAGCTCCATGGAAGCGAAAACAGATCTTGAAGATAAACTCCCCCCTCTTTAGCACCTGAAGGCCCTTTTCCTGAGAATGAACCTGAGGTAAGCTCTCCTATTACACCACTATACACTAATGATTTGTATGATGTTACTGGTTATGTGTTACCTTTCAGACATAACCGAGGAAAGTCGTCGAGGAGATACTCACCAAACTTTGGAGGGAAAGGATCAAACTACCCAATAGCTAACTATGTGAGCACTCAAAATATGTCAGAACCTCTAAAAGCATTTGCATGTTCTCTATCTTCATTTCATATTCCAAACCGAGTAGAAGAAGCTCTGAAAGATCCAAGGTGGATGAAGGCAATTGAAAAAGAAATGCAGGCTCTACAGAAGAAGGGAACCTGGTCGTTAGTTTCATTACAAAAAGGGAAGAAAATGATTGGATGTCAATGGGTGTTTTCTATTAAACACAATGCTGATGGATCTGCGGAAAGGTATAAGGCTCGACTTGTGACAAAAGGGTACACACAAACACTTGGTATAGACTATCAGGAGACTTTCTCACCGGTAACAAAATTGAACACTATCAGAGTCTTGCTTTCTCTAGCAACAAACCAGGATTGGCTACTGCACCAATTTGATGTAAAGAACGTGTTCCTTCATGGTGACCTAGAGGAAGAGGTTTATATGGACATTCCACCAGGATACACAATAGAATCGAAGGTTAAGGTATTATGCAAGCTACAATGAGCTCTCTATGGCCTGAAACAGTCTCCTCGTGCTTGGTTTGGTCGGTTTAGCTCAGTCATGGTTTCCAGCAGAGTAACTCTAATCACACTTTGTTCTTGAAATGACAACAAGGGAGAGTAATTGCTTAAATCATATATGTTGATGACATGAGTAATGAAGTGAATCACACGTTAATACAATACTTATAAAACAATATAGAATGCATAAGAAGGGGGGGTTGAATTGTGTATTCCCCTTTTTGAAAAATCTTTCAAAACTGTTTGTTAGAAATAAAGTTTTTTACAGAACTTCTGATAAATTCTAATTAATCAAAACTTTGTTTACTGATTAAGTACTGATAAAACTTGAATATAAAATAGAGATAGAGTGAAAGTAGTCAACACAACAATTTATCCTGGTTCACCCCAAACCGTGGGCTACGTCCAGTCCTCAGAGTTCTTTCTAAGATTTCCACTATCTCTTTCAACGTTACAAGTATTCTTTTCGAGCCTCTTCAGGTCTCTGCAACCAGTATTCTTTCACACTTAACCTCTGCAGGCTATCTACACTACTTTTTCTCAGAAAAGTGTTTGCACACTTGTTACAGTAAAATAGCTCTCAGCTAATTTGAACAGAATGTTTTTTTGCTAATTTTTGATCACTTTTTCTAACTTTGGCTAACTTTGCAATCTTCGACTTCGACTTGTATTTATAGCCTTCATCTCCAACTGCTTCTTGATTCTTGTTTCTTGAATCTTTAAAGAAACGGTTATTCAGTTGAGTTTTGTAACTAACTCGAACTGACTCCTTCATCTTCTTTTCAAATTCTACATCTGTTTTTCTTCGTCTCATATTTTATTATTCGTGTTTTTAAATGCTTCGCTTTTTACTTAAATGCATGTATCCGCTTTACTTTGTCTATGTCTGCTTTTACTGTTTCGCGTCTTCGTCTGTTTTACTATTCGCATCAACGTCTGCGTTTGTTTTTCATTTTGCATCTGTTTCATTTAGCGTCTGCGTCTGTGTTCCATCGTCTGTATGTCTGACTTCATCTTTCTGACTTCGTCTGCTTTTGTTTTTCTTTTATTTTGTTCTTTTGTTATACATCAAAATCATATCTAAGTAAAGTCATTTGGACTTAACAATCTCACCCTTTTTTATGATAACAAATTATATAAAAAAGAAAACAAAATACAATGTTTTGAAAAGAACAAAAAAAAAAACTTATCTGTAGAACTTCTTCTTTGACTTCTTCCTTTCTTTGTCTGCTTCAGTCACACCTTCTTCTTTGAACATTCTGAACATCCTCTTCTCTTCTGCTCATTCTCTTCTCCCATTGTTCATTCTCTTCTTTTCTGCTCATTCTCTTCTCCCATTGTTCATTCTCTTCTTTTCTGCTCTTCTCCCCCTATTTGTTATAATAAAAAATGATTAACGATGATGGCTCTTCAGCAATTCTGTCATCATCTTCTTTAGGTCATTCATCGTCTCCTTGATCTCGTTGACTTCACCACGTAATTTGCTTATTTCAACTTGTGAGTCCAACGGTGAGGAGGATTGATCAGCATCTGCTGAGGGAGTAGTGAACGGAATTGTAGTAGTATAAGCATCAGAGGTAGGAATGTATTCATCATTGATCTCAATTGTTAGTGGACGAATAAATGTATCAGCTTCAGGAAGATCTAAGTCAAACAGAGCAGGCAACATTAACAACTGTCTTCCTTGCAGGGGTATACCTTCAGCTTCAATAGATAGTGTACCAGATAAAGGCTTGATACGTAAAACTGTCTGAACAAGGAATTCTATAAACGTCCCTGTTATTATTCTTCCCCCTACTAGACCGTCTTCTTGCTTGTCAGTATGGCTGCAACTAGCTCCATCTTCATTCTTATTCGAAGCGCATGCATCATCAATTCTACGCACTTCTTCTTCAATTTGATCTGTGGACAGATCATCACGAACTTCTTTAGAAAATAGCTTTGACTTCCCTTTAGTCAAATCCAAAGGATATCTTGGCTGGATATCCGGTACAATCTTTATTTTCGTCTTTTCTGTGATCGGAAAAATAGTAGATGGCTTACAGGGAATTTTTGTAGGGTATGGCTTCGTAGCAGCATCCCTCATAGCATAGTAGAACATCTTTTCATCTTCTTTCAGTAAGTCCCATGTGTCACTATTCATTGACATAGATTGTACAAGAACTACTGTCTTCTTCATTGGTTGACTACCGATGGCGATAGCAGTTGTCCTGGTAACATAATGAACTATTTTGATCTTCAGCTTTTGTTTTCTCAAAAACTTATGATAGTTGTATACCATCAAACAAGGTTTATCATTATCCGAGTCTGATTCTGCTGTTGCCTCTGGTTGTGCTTCAATAGGATTCTCCTGAACCAGGCTTTCCTCCACTAGTTCCTCCTGTTGAGCAATGGGGATTTCCTGAACTGTACTCTGCTCAGTTTCTTTTTCTTTTGAGCAGCTTCAAAGATTTCTTTCTTTTGACTAACCTCCCCAGCAGTTGACACGGTCTTCTTCCGACTAATCTTCTTAGTCTTGTCTTCTGCTTTAGTCAGTCTTGAAGATTTTTGAACTTGAGATTTTTCTCTTTCAGATTCTAATTTTCTCTTCTTGTTGGTCTCTTTGGCTTTTTTGGCTGTATCCTCTTCTAGAATAGAAACTAACGACCTTGTCGCTTTAGGTGCACGAGATTGAGAGGATTGTTCCTGACTCTGCTCTCTGGCAATCTTCTCTTCTTGTTGCCTTAGAGTCCGAATCCTCGGTGATCTCTTCGCCTTCTTCGTAATTTCACTTAAAAGACTTTCTTCTTGTCTTTTTGGCGCACATTCTTCTGTCCTTCGAGGTAGACTTACTTCGATTTGAGGACTCGCCCGTTTCATCAGCGGTCTTCCTGTCAGTCTTCTTATTTCTTCAGTAGGCGATCTTATTCTCACTTGAGTTGGAGAACTTAAAGCGGGAGTCTTCTTCGAGACATGCTCCCCCTCAGTTCTTGTTCTCCTTGAAGAGTCTGTTTCTTCTTTATTCACTGTCCTCAGACCCATTCGCCGTATAGTGATTGAATCAATCTTACTTTTCACTGGAACAATACTTCTATTTCCTCTGTGGAGAGGGATTCCGGATTCCTTAAAAATCCTTGTAAGAAGCATGCCGTAAGGATAACTATTTGTATCCTTCATCCCCTTAATCATATAGTGAAAGATTAAGAAGGGTAAATCGATGGGATTGCGATTCAGTAGGTAAAACAGGCATTGTTCATCCAGGGTAGTCACCAAATGTCTGGAACCTACTCTGGGTAAGATGCAATTAAACAAAATTGCATGGAGAACCCTAGCTTTTGGGATCAGATTCGAAGTCTTCCTCTCCGAAGGGTTATTGGCTCCATATAGTTGTCTTTTGACATCTTCTTCTCTCATAGCAACTTGAGACATCCAACCGGCCTTGGTAGACAGAGTCTCACCAACCGATGGACAATCAGTCACCTTCTTTATCAGCTCCTTGGTCACAACAACAGATATACCATCTACTGAAGATACCACAGTGTTGTCTACAAGTTGAGCGTTCTTCCAAAAATCGAAAACCTCATTTGTGTATACTGGTTCTCGTACCTGGAAGAAATTCCTCCAACCAGCTCTTACAATCTCTGGTTCTACGTCCATACCATCATTTTTCAATGACTCGAAATCCACATGTCTTCCGAAAATCATAGCTGCTTCCATTGTTTTAGAATGAAAACTGTCTCTAGTTAGCTTTTTGTCTAGGGTAGGATGATTGAGAGAATTTTGAAAGCAAGATGAACCGTCTGGTGATGAGAGTAACCGCAATGATATCAGCTTCAGGCAACTTGAAGGGTCTTATCACGCGTATTCTAGAATCATAGGGATTCTGAAAATCATGAGGCGTTTCCCTCCAAAACTTTCTTGTCAGAGAAGTTACCAGTTGTAACTCACTGTTCCTGACGCCGTTAGTTTTGACGTCCCTTTAGCCTGACTGTTCACTTAACATAACCATGTTAAGATTGCGTCTGATCTTCTGGAACCTTTTTTTACTCAATGGTTTAGTGAAGATGTCTGCCCACTGAGACTCTGTTTCGATGAACTGTAGACGCACCACCTTCCTCTGAACATAGTCTCTCAGGAAGTGATGTCTAACTTCGATGTGCTTCACCCTCGAATGTTGAATAGGATTCTTTGACAGATTGATTGCACTGGTGTTGTCGCAGTAGATTGGAATTTCTTCTTCTCGAACTGAATAGTCTTCAAGTTGATATTTGATCCACAACGTCTGTGAACAACAGCTTGCGGTTGCCATATATTTTGCTTCGGCGGTTGATAGAGCTATCGAGCTTTGTCTCTTGCTTGACCAGGAAACTAGGTTTGCGCCAAGAAAGTGACATCCTCCACTTGTGCTCTTCCTTTCAATTCTATCTCCGGCATAGTCCGCATCGCGATATCCAATTAACCTGAAATCTCTACCTTTCTCAAACATTAAGCAAATATCAGTAGTACCTGCAAGATATCTCATAATTCTTTTAACAACAATAAAATGAGACTCTCTAGGATCAGCCTGAAACCTTGCACACAAGCAAACACTAAATAAAATATCAGTTCTACTTCCTCTAAGATAGAGTAAAGAACCGATCATCCCTCTATACAGGGTTTGATCCACCTTCTTACCAAGTTCATCTTTCAACAAAAGGTTTGAAGGATGCATCGGAGTCACCATAGGCTTCACATTCTGCATATCAAATTTAAGCAACAATTCTTCCACGTACTTTTTTTTATGAATAAAGATCTTCTCTTCAGTCTGTTTAACTTGCAACCCAAGAAAGAACTTTAATTCACCCATCATGCTTATTTCAAACTCTTTCTTCAATAGACTCTCAAACTTCATGCATAGCTTGTTCGAAGTAGCACCAAAAATAATATCATCAACGTAAATCTGAACTAAAATAAAATCATTCTGAAAATTCTTCCTAAAGAGCGTCTTATCAACTTGACCTATACTAAAACCATTCTCTAAGAGAAAAGTACTCAGACGATCATACCAAGCTCTAGGAGCTTACTTCAGTCCGTATAAGGCTTTATTAAGTCTATAAACATGGTCTGGATTCTTAACATCCTCGAAACCCGGTGGTTGCTTAACATACACCTCTTCGTCTATAAAACCGTTCAGAAAGGCACTCTTCACATCCATCTGAAATAGCTTTATATCATGACAAACAACATATGCCAGCAGTGTTGGATCGGAAAAAGAAAGCATGCTTAGTATGGAGAAACGATAGATTTCAAAATTTTTTAAGAAATCATCTTACATCGGAAGCAATATATCCAAATCAACATGCTAATCCATACATGATATGGTATAAGGATAATAAAACCAAGAACAAGATAAAAGGAATTACCGACTCCTTCGCCATGACTTTAAATCCTCATTGCTATCCTCTCCTTCTTATATCCAAATCCTTTGCCTTTGAGTCTTTTCCCTTAGCAATCTATCTTCTTCCTTGTTGTGGTATCCTCAACCAATTAGATTTACCACTTGTTCTTTAAGGACAACTAGGTTAACAAAATCCTTTGGTCGGAAAGGAGAAGAAATATTTGGAGGAGATTTTCTTAGAAGAAGAAGAACCAAAATTAAAACTCTTTCAATTCTTTCACTTAGGAATTTCGGTTCTCCCTTGCATGAAAGGAGAGAATGTCTAAAAACCATGCAAGAACCCTTTCTTATATCTCAATTTCGAAATATGCATGAATGGAAAAAGTGAGAGGCATCCAATGCATCACTTCTTACATTAATCACTCATCAAATAGCCAATAAATGAGACTTACTTCATTTATCTTTAAAGTGGTTATTTGAAAAGACCATAACCTATAATTGAATACCCATTTCGGTTTTGGCAAGAAGAAAGAAGGAAGATGGTCCATCTAATGCACATCTTTCATCTTTAATCTAATGAATGTAAATAGGTTACATGCCAACATTAAAAGCCAACCATTAAACCATTTAATGGTAAGTTCATAACTCCATTTAATAATGATGAACCATAATAAAGACCATCTTTATTTAGTATTTTAATGTCAAATGTGTGGTTACACATCTAACCTAACACAATTTCGAAATTGCTTCTTCTCCATTTAAAAAAAAATTGTTTTAATATAATTAATCTAATCAATTACATTAAACCAAAACAAGCCCATTTCTAAATGAACATATGGGCTTCCAATTAACCATTAATTAGTATAAACCCATCATTCAATTATGGACTTCTAAAGCCTCCAAACTACTTCTTACTTAGCTTGATAACCTTCCTTAAAGCCAAGTGGGGAATCTTATTAGACTTTGATAATTCAAGCTCCAATAAGCCCAGAAATAATTCAATCTCATTGGAATTAATTCTAGCTTATTAACTAAATGTCATTCCACTAAAGAAAATTAGTTGAACTCTTGAATTATTAAATATTATGAGAATATGTCCAATTGCAAACCCTATTTAGAACCTTATTATAGCCATCCGCACAACAAAGGGTAAAATTACCATTTTGCCCTTATGTTGGTTTTTCCTTCTAGATCTCTCATTTTACTTTATATGGTGATTAACACATAAGATCTCATCTTAGTGTTAAGACTTGATAGGTAGCTAGTCCATCAAACTAGTGGCGCCAGTTTAATCACCAAATCTCCTTAAAACGTCTAGAAGAGATGATAACACTATAAACTCTTTATTTGAGTGAATGTTCCCTGATACATGTTTCAATTAATAATTCCAAGATGCAGACACTGGATGTTTTAAGATTAAAGTAACGACCCACTTTATTCTTGAAAACATACTTGATTCCAGATTCATTTAATAGTGCCATTATCGATAGTCTACTACTATCATGATATGAAACTCATCATTCCCTTTAAGTAAACTCCTTTACTTATATGGAGATAAATCGCAACACTACATTCTAAACCATAATCAAACGACCAACTTGATTATTCAACTGTGAATCAATTAATTCAGATTCTAATAATATACATGTTTCCCATACATCTCTATGTATATGTATATTACTTACAAATGAATCTTGGTACCTTATGACCAGATATATAATGCTCATACAGATAAAACCAAACTCTTTTGTTTTATTAATAATAAATATTTTCATTACAAAACAGAATCAAGAAGATAAAGTTACATGTAAATACACTTGCTTTCCAGGCACTATATTTACATAACTCCAACAATCTCCCACTTGCCTAAAAGCAAGTTTGACATATCCTTCATTCCCATCCTTCTAGGTGACCCTCAAAGCTCTTTTGAGTCAATGTCTTTGTGAACGGATCAACAAGGTTTTGCTCAGGAATCTTTACCACATCCACTTCTCCACGTTGTATTATCTCCCTTATGAGATGATACTTTCGCTCAATGTGTTTGGCGACTTTGTGGTTCCGAGGTTCTTTAGAATTAGCCACCGCCCACTATTATCACAATAATGTGTAATGGCTTTTTCGCCTCTGAACTACCTCCAAATCATTTAGAACTTCGAGCAGGATCGCTTCCTTTCGCGCTTCACAAGCAACATACTCAACCTCCATAGTCGAATCAAGAATACAAGATTACTTGACACTCCTCCAAACTATGGCTCCACCTCCTAAAGTAAATATAGAACCGTAAGTTGATTTCCTTGAATCAACATCGATTGGAAATCGAATCCGTATATCCCGTCGAATAAGATTACTTCCAGAGTAAACAAGCATTAAGTTCTTCGTCTATGAAGATACTTAAGTATACACTTAACCGCAATTCAATGTTCCATTCTGGATTGGATGAAATCGCTACCATCCCCATCTGCGTAATGTATATCTCGGTCTAGTACATGACATTGCATACATCAAACTACCAACTACCAAAGCATATGGAATGTTACGCATGCGTTCAACCTCCTCTTGGGTTTTAGGTGCTTGTTCCTTTGAAAGTTTGATTCCATGTCTAGTAGGAGTGAAACCCTCTTGAATCTTGCATGGCGAACTTATTGAGCATATTCTCAATGTAGATTAGTTGAGACAAAACTATCTTCTTGTTCTTACGATCCCTTATAAGTTTGATCCCTAGAACATAGGTAGCCTCTCTCAAATCCTTCATTGAAAACTGCTCATTCACTATCCTTAACTGCAGATAACATTCCCACATCATTCCCGATGAGCGTAATGTCATCAACATACGTGATTAGAAAAGTAACCTTACCTTCTTGTATTCTTTTGTAAACACAAGGCTCATCTAGGTTTTGTATGAACCCATAGGTTTTGATAGCCTTATCAAACCTAATGTTCCAAGACCTAGATGCTTGCTTAAGTCCATAAATGGACCTTTGCAACTTGCAAACCTTATGCTCATTACCTAGCTCAATGAATCCTTCTGGTTGGGCCATATAAATGGTCTCCTTAAGATCTCCATTCAGAAATGCGATCTTGACATCCATTTGCCATATTTCATAATCAAAATAGGCTGCTATGGCCAAAAGAATCCTGATGGACTTAAGCATGGCAACCGGAGAAAAGTCTCCTCGTAGTCTATACCTCCTTTTGAGTATAGCCTTTAGCTACCAATCTAGCTTTAAAGGTCTCTACCTTTCCATCCGATCCCTTTTCCTTTTGTAGATCCATTTATACCCTATGGTTTTAGACACTGGTGGTAGATCTACAAGGACCCGACTTCATTAGTATACATAGAATCTATTTTGATTCCATTGCCTTGAGCCATTTTCTGCATCAACATCATTAATAGCCCGTGTATACGTAACGGATCTGTTTCTTCTTGATCCGAGATGGCAATTAAGCCTTCTCCTAAACCCAGATACCTATCTGGTTGTCTCACAACCTCCCACTACGCTCTAGGCACATCTTGATGTTCAGTTGCACTTCCGATTCAACTCTTGAATCCATTTCGACATCTTGTTCATCATATCCAAAACAACTCTTGGTTTGGATGAAATTGCTAACTCCTTTAGTACTACTTCACTTCTTCCTTTGTGATTTCTCACAAACTCTTCCTCTAAGAAGTTTGCATTTGTCGACACAAATACCTTCCTATCATGAGGACTGTAAAAATAGTACCCTCGAGTTCCCGTAGGATATCCTACAAACAAACATACTTCTGACCTTGGTTCCATCTTTGTGGATTCAGGCTTTAGAATATGGGCTGGACAGCCCCAAGTCCTCAAGTGCCTCAATGAAGGCACTCGATCAGTCCACAACTCCCTAGGTGTTTTAGGCACCGATTTGGATGGAGCAAAGTTAAGAAGATATGTTGTCGTTTGTATGGCATATCCCCAGAACGATTCTGGAAGGCTAGCATAGGACATCATTGATCTTACCATTTCCAATAGAGTTCTATTTCTCCTCTCGCTACACCATTCATTGAGTTATGCGAGGCTGACAAATTGGAAACAATTCCATTGTCAATTAAATATTCTGGAACTCTCCGGATAAATACTCACCACCTCGATCCGATCGAAGCTATTTTAATGGCTTGCCAAGTTGCTTCTCACCACTTTGAATTCTTTGAACTTTTCAAAAGATTCACTCTTTTATGCATCAAATACAAATAGCCATGTCTTGAGTAATCATCTATAAAAGTTATGAAATATTCATAACCTCCTCTAGCTTGTACATTCATGGGCCCACACACATCAAGATGTACCATGTCCAATGTGGATTCAAATCTGTTTCCTTTATAAGGAAATGAGGCTTTTGTCATTTTCCTTCAATACAAGATTCACAGTGGGTAATGGATCACTATCCAAGCCCATAAGGATCCCATCCTTTACTAGCTTTGTCAAGTCTTTTTGATTGATATGACCCATCCTTAGATGCCACAGATACTTTGAATTAATGCTAGAGATATTGGATTGTCTTGGTTTTATCAATTACGTGGTGTTTAGTGAGCCTTTCATAGGTTCTATAAAAACAATCCTGTTTAATTATCGCTTCACAAATAAAATCCTTATTCTCATATATTGAAACAACCTTTTCAAAATATAAGGAATAGCAGATTTTATTAGACAAAAATGTAAATCATGTTCCTTACAATCATTGGCATGTAATAAACATCTTCCAAATATAACCTATGACCACTAGGAAAGTCCAAGATAACTACTCCCACCGATTCTGCTGAAACATAGGAACCATCTGCTATCTTAACTTGAAACTAGCCTTTAGGAAGTCTTTTCCTTCTTGGAACCCTGCAAAGAATTACAAACATGGTTAGTGGCTCCTGAATCTAATATCCAAGAAGTAGATAAATCTGCCACATTTCTAGTTCCTAACAAACTTAGGAAGCCCATACCTTGTTTGCTTTTGAGGGACTCTTGGTAGATCGGATTTCTTTTTCCAAAGGCCCATCTCATCACAAAGGAAACACTTTCCTTTGATGTTCTCTTTGGCCTTCTTTTCATGGGTTTGGCCTTGACCCTATTTGGGCCTTCTTTTCATTGGACCCTTCTTCTTTCCTTGCCCTTACCTTGGGCTTAGAAGAAGAAGCTACATTAGCTTCGCCCATGAGCCTTAATATTCAATATTTCCTCCGTGCTCTGGAGGGTATTCATCAACTCACTCAAGGTGTAATCCTTGTTGTTGAGCTCATAGTCCAACTTAAACCTGCTGAAAAGAAGAGTTTAAGCTATTGATGATCATAATCATCTGCGTGTCCGCATCCATATCCGCCCAAGCATCTCAACCTCGGACCGCAGAGATTACCTTCATCATGTAATCCCGCACCGGTTCACCTGTGTTTCGTCTCGAGATTATGAAAGGTTTGGATAGCTTTCACTCTTGCAGACCTAGTCCTCACACCAAACATCTCATGTAGGTGATGGACCATTGCACTAGCAGTTTTCATACAAGCAATTTTCTTTTGCAACATGTCGCTGACAGAAGCCAGAATATAACACTTAGTAGTCTTGTCAGCATTTTGCCAACGCTCATGTTGTTGGACTTGCTCAGGAGTTGCATCTCCACTTAGAGGTGTCAACGCTCATGTTGTTGGACTGGCTCAGGAGTTGCATCTCCACTTAGAGGTGTAGGCTCATTTTCAGTTAACACCTATAAAATACGTTCATATTGAAGAACAATGTCAAGGTTACGTCTTCATTCATTAAACTTGTCTCCATGTTCCATTTTGTTATTAGTCAAGAGCAGGGTGAGTGGATTCATTTTGTGGTTGATTATGTCTGAAAATATAAATTATTAAAACATGAGCATAATAGTCAACAATTTATGGAACTTTGTATAAAATCATGATGCATGTATGCATGATGATAGATTTAACAAAACTTAAAAATTAAAACATTATACTGACGGTTATTTTTCTTATCTATAATGACTAAGTGACGGTGGGCCATCTTATCTATTAAAAGAAAAATCGGGACCCTCCCACTCAAAAACTACCAAGCATCTTATGCTCAATTTTTTAAGAAGCGTCTTAATTTGGTCCATACTTTTACCAACAGAGCTACGGTGGGCAGTTTATTGATAAAAAATGTTGAGTGTATAACCATTTGATTCATTCACTAAAGATACCTACAAATCATGCCTCGGTGGGAGGTCACATTTGCTATCATTAAGTGGACTATCCTTAAGGAGACCCAAACCATGCAAGATCTAGGATCCATGCCCTTCGATGGGGAGTAACACTTCACCACATGCAAATGGGTCATCATTTGGAGACCGTGGACTCTCACAGGAGCATCCTCTCCCACTCAATCTTTTTGGGCTTTAAGTTTTAAATACCATCTTGTCTAGATGCAATTTATTATCCATCCTATATTGTTTCATTATATATCTCATACATAATGAATGCATGGCAAGGCCTAGGGTTGGCAATTTTCTAAATGACATGCAATCACATAATATCACATATTACAAGCATTCATTTCTCCATTCATCACGTGAACTAATAAAGCCACTTTTGATTGTCCATCCTAGAAACATAAAAAAAATTACAAGCCTTTTAGACCCAAAATATGCTTCTTCATCTTGGATCTTTCGCTTCGAACTCTTCGCTAACATGATCCGGCCCATTCGGTAAACAAAATGTAATAGCATTTATGAAATTAGAATTTTGTCATTTTGAAAATAAAATTTCAGCACTAGATTTTAGAAAACCAAATCTTTGTTTTGACAAAAATCCCAGCACTTGTTTTATTAAAACCAAACTCATTTCATGAAAATTAAAAACAGCACTTAGTATTTTAGCAAAACCGAAATTGGATTCTTTGAAACAAAAACCAGCACTTGTTTTCCAATCATAATTGAAATATGATTCATTGAAACAAAAATTCCAGCAACTTAGTTTTCACAAAACTTATGCCAAAACACAAAAGGATACACCAAAATTTTACCTTTCCATTTCTTCAATCCATGGCTGCTCCTTCTTCATCATTACATCAATTTGTACATTACAAAATCAAATAAAATAGAAAAAAGAAACCAAGGAGGAAATATGGTGATGATAGACCACCCTCCTTGTTACAACCAAATGAAGAAATCTTACAAGATAAAATTTAACTTCTATGGACAACCAAAAGAGCAACATACACCATATATATTTCTATCACATAAAAATATGCAGTATACATAAAAGATTGCCAACCCATGCATCCACCATATAGGAACCGAAATCATGCATGAAAAACCGCTCGATACCAATTGTTGGATCGGAAAAGAAAGCATGCTTAGTATGGAGAAACGATAGATTTCAAAACTTTTTAAGAAATCATCTTGCAGTGGAAGCAATATATCCAAATCAACATACTAATCCATACATGATATGGTATAAGGATAATAAAACCAAGAACAAGATAAAAGGAATTACCGACTCCTTCGCCATGACTTTAAATCCTCATTGCTTATCCTCTCCTTCTTATATCCAAATCCTTTGCCTTTGAGTCTTTTCCTTTAGCAATCTATCTTCTTCCTTGTTGTGGTATCCTCAACCAATTAGATTTACCACTTGTTCTTCAAGGACAACTAGGTTAACAAAATCCTTTGGTGGGAAAGGAGAAGAAATATTTGGAGGAGATTTTCTTAGAAGAAGAAGAACCAAAATTGAAACTCTTTCAATTCTTTCACTTAGGAATTTCGGTTCTCCCTTGCATGAAAGGAGAGAATGTCTAAAAACCATGCAAGAACCCTTTCTTACATCTCAATTTCGAAATATGCATGAATGGAAAAAGTGAGAGGCATCCAATGCATCACTTCTTACATTAATCACTCATCAAATAGCCAATAAATGAGACTTACTTCATTTATCTTTAAAATGGCTATTTGAAAAGATCATAACCTATAATTGAATACCCATTTCGGTTTTGGCAAGAAGAAAGAAGGAAGATGGTCCATCTAATGCACATCTTTCATCTTTAATCTAATGAATGCAAATAGGTTACATGCCAACATTAAAAGCCAACCATTAAACTATTTAATGGTAAGTTCATAACTCCATTTAATAATGATGAACCATAATAAAGACCATCTTTATTTAGTATTTTAATGTCAAATGTGTGGTTACACATCTAACCTAACACAATTTCGAAATTGCTTCTTCTCCATTTAAAAAATTGTTTTAATATAATTAATCTAATCAATTACATTAAACCAAAACAAGCCCATTTCTAAATGAACATATGGGCTTCCAATTAACCATTAATTAGTATAAGCCCATCATTCAATTATGGACTTCTAAAGCCTCCAAACTACTTCTTACTTAGCTTGATAACCTTCCTTAAAGCCAAGTGGGGAATCTTATTGGACTTTGATAATTCAAGCTCCAATAAGCCCAGAAATAATTCAATCTCATTAGAATTAATTCTAGCTTATTAACTAAATGTCATTCCACTAAAGACAATTAGTTGAACTCTTGAATTATTAAATATTATGAGAATATGTCCAATTGCAAACCCTATTTAGAACCTTATTATAGCCATCCGCACAACAAAGGGTAAAATTACCGTTTTGCCCTTATGTTGGTTTTTCCTTCTAGATCTCTCATTTTACTTTATATGGTGATTAACACATAAGATCTCATCTTAGTGTTAAGACTTGATGGGTAGTTAGTCCATCAAACTATCGCGCCATTTAATCACCAAATCTCCTTAAAACATCTAGAAGAGATGATAACACTATAAACTCTTTATTTGAGTGAATGTTCCACGATACATGTTTCAATTAATAATTCCAACATGCGAACCTTCGGATTAATACCCGTAAAAATCCATTCGATCATATCAAGAATTATAATGAAACACATATGAGTTCACCACTCATCAAGATTGTGGTTCATAATAAGTGAATGCTTAAGTTGTATGTTTTAAGATTAAAGTAACGACCCACTTTATTCTTGAAAACATACTTGATTCCGATTCATTTAATAGTGCCATTATCGATAGTCTACTACTATCATGATATGAAACTCATCATTCCCTTTAAGTAAACTCCTTTACTTATATGGAGATAAATCGCAACACTACGATCTAAACCATAATCAAACGACCAACTTGATTATTCAACTGTGAATCAATTAATTGATTCTAATAATATACATGTTTCCCATACATCTCTATGTATATGTATATTACTTACAAATGAATCTTGGTACCTTATGACCAGATATATAATGCTCATACAGATAAAACCAAACTCTTTTGTTTTATTAATAATAAATATTTTCATTACAAAACTGTAACTGAAGAAGATAAAGTTACATGTAAATACACTTGCTATCCAGGGAACTATATTTACATAACTCCAACAAACAGAATCCTAATGGCTTCAAGTCTTGCTACTGGAGCATAAGTCTCATTGTAGTCTATTCCTTCTTGCTGATTATAGCCTTGTGCTACTAATCTAGCCTTATTTCGACTCACTCTTCTAGATTCGTCTAACTTATTCTTAAAGACCCATCTGGTTCCTATGATGGATTTCTCAGGGGGTTTCGGAACTAAGGACCAGACATTATTCCTAGTAAATTGATTCAGCTCCTCTTGCATGGCTAACATCTAAGCTTTGTTTTGAAGAGCTTCCTCAACCTTCTTAGGTTCTATTTCAGAGATAAAAGCCACATTAGCTTCTCTTCTAAATCTGGACCTTGTTCTAACTCCTTCTGAGGTCTCTCCGATAATCAACTCTTCTGGATGAGAACTTTTATATTTCCAGTCTCTTTTCAGTCCGATAGTTTATGGAATATCTTCAACTTTTTCTACATGAGTTCCTGATGATGGAGTTTATGTACTATCATCTAAGCTCTTTGAAGGACCTTCAGTTTCCATGTCATCTTCCTTATGAGGTTGGGAACTATCATCAAATTTGACATGGATGGTCTCCTCAACTGTCTTTGAAGTAAGGTTGTACACCCGAAATGCCTTAGACGATAATGAGTAGCCTAGAAAGATTCCTGGATAGGTCTTTGAGTGGAATTTATCCAACAGCTCCTTTGTATTCAGAATAGAGCACTTGCACCCGAATGGATGAAAGTAAGATACGTTTGGTCTTCTTTCATTCCATAACTCATAAGGAGTCTTCTTCAACATGGGTCGCAACAGAATTCTATTCTGTATGTAGCAAGCTGTATTCACTGCTTCTGCCGAGAAGTATTTAGGAAGATTCATCTCACACACCATGGTCCTTGCCATCTCCTGAATCCTCCTATTCTTCCTTTCAACAACTCCATTCTATTGTGGAGTCCTAGGAGCAGAGAAATTGTGGAAAATTCCATTCTCCTCACAGAATGACCTAAACTTCTTATTCTCAAATTCTCCACCATGGTCACTCCTGATACTGGCTATAGACACTCCTTTTCATTCTCAGACTTTCGGATAAGGTCCTAAAGCACTTAAAAGATTCATCTTTGTGTGATAAAAACAATATCCTACAAAATCGAGTAAAGTCATCAACAATAACAAGTCCATATTTCTTTCTGCCAAGACTTATTGTCCTTGTTGGACCCAAGAAATCCATATGTAACAGTTCTAAAGGTCTAGATGATGTTGCAAAATTTTTAGAAGAAAAAGAAGTTTTAACTTGTTTTCATTTCAAATAGTTTTCACAGAAAAACTCTTTGTAAAAACTTATTTTTGGCAATCCTCTTACCAAATCATGTTTTGCCAACTTTGAAATATGTTTAAAAGAGACATGACCTAGCTTTTTATGCCAGATTAGTCTTTCTTCTTCGGAAGATAGAAAACATGAAACATTTTGGCTTTGAAAATCTTCTAAATCAATTTTGTAAAGATTGTTTCTTCTCTTGGTAGAGAAAAGTATAGACCCATCTTTGTTTCTGACTTCGCAAAGATTTTGATTGAATGTGACAGTGAAACCAGAATCATACAATTGACTGACGCTAATCAAGTTATGCTTCAGACCATCAACAAGCAGTACATTATTTATGCATGCAAAGGAATCTTTACCTATTTTACCGATTCCAATGGTCTTGCCCTGCTGGTTGTCTCCGAAAGTTACCGATCCTCCCTTCTTATACTGAAGGTCTAGGAACATAGACCTTTTTCCTGTCATATGTCGCGAGCATCCACTGTCTAAATACCAATGGTGCTTGCCGTATCTTCCAAGGAAGGATATCTACAGGAGAAACTATTTTATTTTTTGGTACCCAAATTTTCTTAGGTCCATTATGATTAGTAGTATGCATATGATGAGTTCTTTAATGCATATAACTAGAACGTTGATCAAAACGAGATTTATTAGGGTTTCTCTTTTGAAAGAAGGGTTTTCTAAGAGACTGAGTCTTGTTAGCTGTAAACCCTAATCCGGTTTTATCACTCGGATGTCTACATTTTCCAAGCATTTCATTCATTTTCTTAGTGCTCTCTGTGAAGGTAACTAAATCAGCTGACAGATTCTTAATTCTTAGTTTAAGCTGATTAATCTCTTATGATCTATCTATGACTTTATTTTTCTCCTCTAATTGCTTCTTTAGACAAACATTTTCTCTCTCTATTACTTCAGTACGTCTAATATTTTCTGCATACTTTTTCTTTAACAGTTTGTACTGTTTCAGAATAGCATGAGAATCTTCTAACAATTCTGAGTAGGCATCATGCAAATTATCGTAGTCAGATTTTACCTCCTCACCACTATCTTCCTCGGCTACCAGGCAGATGTTTGCATGTTCAGACGATTCGGAACCTGTATCTGATTCTGATGAATCTAGGTCCTCCCACGTTGCCATCATGCTTTTCTTGCCTTCTCTACTCTTCTTTGGTTTGTTCTTTAGATTCGGACATTCGGACTTGTAGTGTCCATGCTGATTGCACTCATAACAGATGACAGATGACTTGTCTGGCTTAGCTTCATCTTTGACATTCTTTTTGAAAGTCTGGTTTGCTCTGGACTTCTTCTTCCACATGCGTCTTATCTTTCTAGAGATGAAAGATAACTCGTCGTCTTCATCACTTGATTCTGGTTCTGATTGGCTGGAGTCATCATCCTTTGATTCTTCAATCTTTAGCACTTTTGATGATTTCCTTCGTCTTTGAGTCTTGTGATTCTTGTGTCCGGCCTTCAGTGCTATCGACTTGTCCCGTTTGGGCTTGTCTTCAACATCGAGTTCAACTTCGTGAATCTTCAAGGATCCAAGCAACTCGTCAAGTTTCAGCATGCTCAAATCTTTCGCTTCTTGCACCGCAGTAACTTTAGGTCTCCACCTCTTTGGAAGACTTCTTAAAATCTTTCAAACATGGTCTTGATTGTTGTACGTTCTTCCAAGAGCTTTCAATCCATTGACAATTGTTTAAAATCTTTCAAACACTTGATCAATAGATTCTTCATCTTTCATCCTGAAAAGTTCATATTGGTGCACAAGAATACTTATCTTGGATTCTTTAACTTGGCTTGTGCCTTCGTGAGCAATGGACAATGTGTCCCACATCTCCTTCGCGGTATCGCATCCGTGGACTTTGTCATACTCGCTCCTGCTTAGGGCACACGTCAAGAAGAACTTCGCCTTTGAGTTCAGTTGTATTCTCGCCTTCTGGTCAGCCGTTCATCTGACTCGTGGAATGGAATTTTCATCTTCATCTACTGGTGTATAAGGTCCGTTCTCTATTACGTCCCAAAGGTCAACATGAGTAGATTCTATGAATAGCCGCATCCTATCTTTCCAGTAATGATAATCTTCTCCGTTGAATGCTGGAGGTCTAGTGACTGAGGCTCCTTCTGCGATGTACACATATGATTCCGCCATTATTTTGATCCACACTTTGCTAAAGTGATCCTTGGATACCAGGCTCTGATACCAATTGAAGTGAATCACACGTTAATACAATACTTATAAAACGATATAGAATGCACGAGAAGGGGGGGTTGAATTGTGTATTCCCCTTTTTGAAAAATCTTTCAAAACTGTTTGTTAGAAATAAAGTTCTTTACAGAACTTCCGATAAATTCTAATTAATCAAAACTTTGTTTACTGATTAAGTACTGATAAAACTTGAATCTAAAATAGAGATAGAGTGAGAGTAGTCGACACAGCAATTTATCCTAGTTCATCCCAAATCGTGGGCTACGTCCAATTCTCAGAGTTCTTTCTGAGATTTCCACTATCTCTTTCAACGTTACAAGTATTCTTTTCGAGCCTCTTCAGGTCTCTACAACCAGTATTTTTTCACACTTAGCTTCTGCAGGCTATCTGCACTACTTTTTCTCAGAAAAGTGTTTGCACACTTGTTACAGTAAAATAGCTCTCAGCTAATTTGAACAAAATGCTTTTTTGCTAATTTTTGATCACTTTTTCTAACTTTGGCTAACTTTGCAATCTTCGACTTCGACTTGTATTTATAGCCTTCATCTCCAACTGCTTCTTAATTCTTGTTTCTTGAATCTTTAAAGAAACGGTTATTCAGTTGAGTTCAGAATTAACTCGAATCGACTCCTTCGCCTTCTTTTCAATTCGTGATCTGCTTTTCTTCGCTCATATTTTATCGTTTGTGCTTCTACGCTCAAGGCTATTTTACTTCGTCGTATGCCGCTTTACTTTATGTCTATGCCTTTTCTTTGTTTCGCGTCTTAAATGCGCTTTACTATTCGCATCAACGTCTGTGTCTGCTTTTCATTTTGCGTCTGTTTCATTTAGCATCTGCGTCTGTGTTCCTTCGTCTGTATGTTTGACTTCGTCTGCTTTTGTTTTTCTTTTATTTTGTTCTTTTGTTATACATCAAAATCATATCTAAGTAAAGTCATTTGGACTTAACAAGTATTACAGGAGATGACCCAGATGAGATTTCTCGACTTCAGGACCAACTAACAACTGATTTGAAATGAAAAATCTTAGGGGACTTAAATATTTTTTGGGAATTGAAGTGGCAAAGTCGAAGCATGGCATATTCCTTTCTCAACAAAAGTATATCTTGGACTTGTTATTTGAGGTAGGGCTATTAGATTGCAAACCAACAGATACTCCAATTGTACAGAACCACAAGTTCGGAGAATACACAGATCAAGTGCCAACCAATAAGGAGAAGTATCAAAGATTAGTTGGACTCATCTATCTATCACATACATGTCCAAACATTGCCTACGCTGTAAGTGTAGTAAGCCAATTCATGCATTGTCCTAGTGAATGTCATATGGATGCAGTAACTCGTATTCTTCGATATTTGAAATCATCTCCTGGGAAAGGAATCTTAATTTCAAAAAACAATCATTTGGACATTGAGGGCTACACAAATGCAGATTGGGCAGGAAACGTCTCTGATAAAAAATCTACTTCAGGTTATTTTACTTTTGTAGGAGGCAATCTTGTCACATGGAGGAGTAAGAAACAAAAGGTGGTGGCATTGTCCAGTGCTAAGGCTGAGTTTTGAGGAATGGCTAAGGGCCTCTGTGAACTTTTATGGCTCAAGAGGTTACTCACATAAATATGTTTCCCTCCCAGATATGAGATGAACTTATTTTGTGATAAAAAGGCAGCTATCGACATTTCTCAAAATCCAATCCAGCACGATCGGACCAAGCATGTTGAAGTGGACCGACACTTCATCAAACAGAACCTTGAAGACAAAATAATAAGGTTCCCTTTTGTCAAGTCTGAGGATCAACTAGTAGATGTTCTTACAAAAGCTCTGTCACGGAAAGATTTCGGCAACTCACTCGTCAAGTTGGGCATTCAAGATGTTCATGCATCAACTTGAGGGAGAATGTTGGAGTGAGTTGTATACCTAGCTAAGGAAAGAGTAGATATAGCATATCCGAGAGATTCTTACGATCGTAAAGAATCTATTATTGCCTTATATAGTTACAAACATTCTTTGAGCTCCTAATTTTGCTGTTCGACAATTTGTATAAATATAATACTTGTAATGAAATAAACATAGCGTTGAAACCCTATTCTGACAGTTATCTTTGGTCACTCTTCGATGTGAATTAAGGGTGGAGTTTCTTGACTTGGAAAGTGATATACTTTCTAGTGTATCTGTTATCTTTGTGTTGTAGTTCAACTTTGATGAAGTGTGGCTTAAGAGGTTGCCTTTAAAGATTTACAGTCAATAATAAGGCGCAAAAATTCCAGCAACAGACTATGGCAGTATACTTGACGAACAACTTTCAAATCTATCTTTGAAGGAGCTTAATTCATTGGGAAGTTGTTCTTTTCTATCTCAAGTGTATTCAGTTTTTGTTCCTAGTCATTTTAATCACTTAAGTTGTTTGTTTATTGTCTTTCGTTAAAAAGTTGTTGAGAAAATCCTCCTTTGAGGTTAACACAAATCGTTCATGTTATTTGGTGTAAAATCTTTCACAATAGTGAGGACGAGGAATAATGTCAAGGGTTGAGCGATGTCAGCTCAGTAAAGTTTAGTATAAAACTATTGTCGTTAGTGAAATTATTAAGCTAGGTAAGGGCTCTGCAGACGTTAGTAAGGTGTGTCGAACTACGTTAACAAATTTCGATGTTAAATTTTTATTTGCATTTGTGTGTTTAATTTTCTTTTTCTGATTGTGCTAGATATTGCGAAACTACAACACCCGTTCGAAAAACTTTCACCTATGTTTTTTACTCGTGTTTAAATTATGTTGCATCAAAATAAGACCCCCGAAGATTATTAGTTCAATTATTACCATTAAGGTTAATTTTGTTTATTATAGAATTATGATGAGCATAATAAAACTAAACAGATGTCACATAGAAATAGTTCCATTTTGCACTTTTAATGAGTGATTTTTGTTTTCTATTGCATTATATAAAAGGATTGGATTGGTATGAAAAGTTATGATAGGTTGAATCTACTTTTGTACATGAAAATTTTGATATAAAGAAAAGGAAACAAACTAGTATCTTACTATATTTATATATATGTCTACATAGAAAATTTAGATGAAATTATGATTCATAATAGTCGAATCTTATTCATTTCAACACGTGATAATCACTCCAATCTTATTGTATGGCATCATTTGCCTATTCATGCCCCCGTTACAACTTAATAACAACATTCCAATCTTATTGTATGGCATCATCTGCCTATTCAAGCCCCCGTTATAACTCAAAAGAAAAAAAGACATCGCGACACAGAAATGGAAAACACACACACATTAAGAACAAGAGATATGTTTTGCCAGCAACCTTAGATACTTCAGTGGTGGAAGTTTCAACAGCAGCAGCATGAGAACCACCACTAGTTGCTACGTTTTAATGGGGGATATTAGAGGTACCCAGAACTCCGGCGCCAATCTAATCACTGCTAATTTCCGTGGCTTCAATGTTATCAAGAACTCCGGCATTAGTATGGTCACTAGTTTCAATATTAGGAGCTGCAGCAGTAGAGGTATCACCGAGGGAGGTAGTAATATCAGTGACTTCAGCCCCAATATTTGTGTTTTCATCAACACCAGCACCGGCCAATGAAGAAACAACGGTATCGGAGGTGTTAGTGCTAGTAATGTTGGTGATATTGGCAGAAGCAATACGATATTTGGGGTGATCACAAGAGAAAGTGGTGCTTATCTTCATGACAGCATTACACTCAGGGCACAGAAGCTGAGATGGGATGTAAGGTCCGCGAGGTGGGAATTTAATGTGACATGGAGGAAGTTGGAGCTTGCTGCGCTCCTGATAGTAATCTACGAAAGCTGCTGCAAAGTCATGGGTTGCTTGTGCCTGCCATTTAGAAAAATCGAGAAATGTTTGCTTTACTAGAGATCCAGGTCCACAGACCTTAATTTCTGATCCTTGGGAAAGCATAGCCCATTCTGTGGTTTTGATATAGCTCAGAAGCTTTTGGATTCCAAACAAAATTGTGTCTGTTTCAGCATTAACACCAACTTGAATTTTGGAAAAGAGCATACTTTCCAGCCTCAGCTTAAATAATTGCCACTGTTCCTCGCCAATTAAGCAGTACCCGTCTTGCTTTTTAGTTATTTGGTGCATGGTACTGCTGAATTGTTGCTCTGTGAAGCTGTTGGTAACACAGACGATCATAAATTCATATCTTGTTTTAACTGCTGACTGTATGATTTCCTTCACCTCGTCCATATTTTTGCCTCCAAATAGGAAAATTAACTTCTTATTTGTAATCTAACCAACAAAAGAGTTGCAGATTGTAATTTCAGGCAAATTCCTTAAAGAAAATAAAAACATAAAAGAGCTCAAACTCAACTTACCCAATTCCATATGATTGATTGGTTGGTCTGAACGCTGCGGATGAGAATGTCAAGCTTCCATGTCTGTTCCGTCCAAAGTTCTTTCTGTCTAGAAATAGTGAAAGGGAAGGCATCGACTCCCCAAATCTGGACCATATGGAATGCATCAGAACAACTCATCTTCCCCTTATGATCAAGCACAACAAGCATAGGTTTGCTTCCAAACTGCCACTTATTTTTCACGAACTTAACCACCACCGTATGCATCAACTCCGGTTTGCAGATTGTGTACCATGGCATCAAAGCTTGGAGGCTGTTGAACTTACTAACAGCAACTTCTGTCCACTGTTCTACAATTGGGATCCACACAATTTCACAAGCAGTCTTGTGCTTTTCGTAAACACTAATGATGTTTGTGATCTCAACTTTTGATATCTCCACGCTTGAGAAGAACATGAGCACGTTCTTTCTTACTAAATTTAGCTCATTGATTGAAACCTGTAAATGAAATGCGTATACAGGAATGAATAGCTATACCGTAGAGATCTATGATCTACAAAGTGCATCATGTTATTAGGAACAAACCGTAGTGGCAGCGGAAACAGAAGAAGAGCACTGGATAAGATCCAGTGGTCGGCGATCATTATCATTGGCACAAAGTAGGTTGGTTAGAAGGGTGATGGTGCTATACGACTGGGTGGTTTGCCCGAAGTACATCACAAGCTGTTGGTAGAACTCGTCATTCTTGCTTGTTTCTGCATCCATAAGACCATCACAAATCGACCATATTTTCTTAAACAAGTTTTTTGATGAAATTATATATGCAATAGGCAACCTATATGGGTGTTGCACTCAACCAAATGCTGGTTCAGAGATTCGTAAGTCGTAATCAGTTGCTGAGTACATCCTGATAGATCTGCTTCCAGGAATCTAAGTAGGAAAACCATTTAAGAAAACAGGTATAATGAACTGTTTTGAAAGTAGAAGCGCGAAACCTAGAGTTATGCTTACTGAAATCCATGGCCGAGGACGGTACTCTGAGTAGCTACAAAACTTGTAATGCTACTAATATAAATAGAGCAAGTCACGATGCTCTTCACAGTCATGTAGGCAGCAAATTTGATCTGCTCCAAAGCATTAGCAAATGCTTGAAATTCCGCACTTATGTAGACCCGTGGTAGCCTCTGGAACTCAAGAGCACACTTAGCTAACTTTACCATGGAGTTGATCAGCTTATTTAGGGTCTCATTACTGGACCAATTAGGCAAACCTCTGAGTTTTGCAATTGATTCTGCAAGTTCGTTAGTTGAATGAGTCCTGTTTACGAGCAGAAAACTTCCGTAGTTCAAAGCAAAAGCTGCCAAGCTCAACACAAGCTTCACGTCCCAGTCATAGGTTCCAATCATGTTGAATATTGTGAGTGCTGTGGTCTCAGAATCAGCCCTGCTTAAGGCCTTGTAAGAGATCTGAAAAATGCATTCATTGAAATATACTCTTTTAGGAAATCTTTTCGAGCATTTGATCTGTAGCTAACACCGAATCAAACTGACCTCGCTTGAAACCCGTTCGATGAGGAAGGACAGTTCAGACTGTACAGCAGTGTGTGTAACGTCCACCTGTAGTTTCAAAAAGAAAATGATCGTGCACTTGTATATATAGTGAATAATATCAGCTCATGAAGTTAAAGAAAAGTACGAACGTGCACTGTGGGATCAAAGATGTTCTCAACGATGAGCAGAAGCGGCGTAACATCAAGTTCTCTTGGGATACCAGAGAGATGGGTTGCCTTAATTTTGTCCATCAGGGCAATCTGAGGAGACACGAGGCTGTTAGGGGCGGCCATGATTGCAGAAAACCAAGGTAGGAAGAGAAAACAGAAGAAGATTTGGGACAAGAGAGCAAATCCGGAGTGAGTTCACTTAAGCTCGTTGTGTCTTCGTTCCTTACTACGTTAGGCTATTTATGGGAATCCCAAAGGTGAATATGGACAATGTTTAGGTTGTTAAGGTTTGCCAGGTCTTCTCCTTCCCTCTCAACTAAATACCATTTGTCTTTTCTGAAAGAAAATTTCCTTTTTTTCTAACTATTAGTGACATAGGCAAAAATAAAATAATAATTGGAGTGTCTTTTCATATAAAAAATACTTATTTCTTAAAATGATATTTAATATACAGTCAATATCATATTTAATTTTAAGACCATTTTCTTTTAGATAAATATTTATAATAAAATTTAACCATAATTTTGAAATTTTATCATTTTAATTTAATATTTTAAATTTTAACTTACTAAAATCATCTTAATTTTTCTTCTTAAAATATAATATTATTTAATCTCACCTATATTTAAAAGATGATCACTATATTTATAATGTGATCAACTTTAAGAATCTAGATATTTAGGATTTTAATTTGATAGTTCTTCTATTAAGAATTATATTTATTTGAATTTAGGAGTATAATATTCGTATTTGACGACTTTGTTTAAACTGTGTAAAATCTGCATTTTTAATATTAATTTCAGAAAATATCTTACATTAATATTGTACTTGACTATTTTAAACAAAATTATTATTTTGGCTTTCTAGTTGATCCAACAGAACTAACATTTAAGTAATGTATCTATGCACTTTTCTAGATTTGAATATAACAAATTTTATGAATAAAATTATTATATTCGTCAAAATATTATGTTATATGCTATATTATATTTTTATATAATATTTGGTTCCAATATATATAGGTTTAAATACAATTTTTATTCAAGTGTACATCATTTCATTGTTAATGTATTATTGTTATAAAAAAATTATTCATATTTAATTTTTTAAAATATGTATATTTGACATATAATTCTCATTTACGAATGTCTTAAAAACATTATAAATCTGTGGCTCTTAAAAAATTAAAAGCTTCACAGAGTATTTGACATATGCATGATGACGTTAGCCACCTCACAATTTGAAGTCGACGAACCATGAGTGGCGGCCAGGAAGTTTCACTTATTAAACTAATCCTTCAACTACCGTCGCTCAATAAACTAGTTTTTCCTTATGGACTTGATTCCATCGTCAAGTCTTTGTAGCTTTTTTTATATCTTATTTCTTAAATAATAGCAATCAAGAAAAAAAATGGATATCTCATAATTTTGATTGTTTTATAACAATCAAAAACATATTAAATCTAGTTTTAAAAAAACAAATTTTGATTTTAATAACTCAAATTTGAAAAAAAAATAAATTTACTCTGTAAAATCAAGCATGCATTTCATACAAATAAAACGTATAAAACACATGCAGAAATCAACATACATATAAACCGTATATATATGTTAAGCAGTGGAAATTTTACCTCCAGTCATTGCCTTTCCTCCTTAGATCTGAACGTGTTGATGAAGATCTGAGTTTTTCTATCCTCTTCCTTAAGCAACAGAGATGGTGCAGAAGATGCTTGGCGAGGATAGGGAAGGACCAACTATATAATCCCATCGCATACATTGCTCTCGCCATCATCGAGACTAAAGGCTTGGATAAATGGGCAACAGCATGTAGTGGTAGGGTTAAGGTAAAATGGACCATACTCAATAATGTGGCAGATACCATACTCAATAATGAGGCAGTAAACTTACATTCTCCCACTTGGTCCATTTATCCCAAAACCACAACACATAACAAGAAATTAAATATATGAATCATGGCGATAGGTCCTCTGATAGTGAGTAGTATCTTCCATGTATTACATATACAAAAATTTCTCATTACTTGCCCGTCAACTTAATGAATAAACCATATGTTTATTCTAGGTCCAAATTAAATGACATTTCTCAAAACCAATAAATATGTTTACACAACATTTATGAGAAAATATCAAACTGAATAAGAGTTTCATTGAATCAACAAATATACAATAAATCACATTGTAGAACCAAGTCCCATATGCACTACGTGATCCTTAAATTGCTTAAGTGGCATGCCTTTAGTTAAAGGATCCGCAATCATCAACTCAGTGCTAATGTGCTCTATGACAACTTTCTTTTCCTTAACACATTCTCTTATGACTAAATACTTAATGTCGATATGTTTGCTTCGACTTCCACTCTTGTTATTTTTAGCCATAAAGACCGCAGCAGTATTGTCGCAATATAACTTTAATGGCTTAGAAATTGAATCAACAATTCTGAGCCCAGATATGAAACTCTTCAACCATACACCATGCGAGGTGGTCTCGAAACATAAGACGAACTCAGCCTCCATAGTGGAAGTAGCAGTCAGGGTCTGCTTGGCACTCCTCCAAGATACAGCTCCACAGGTTGATTTTCTTGAATCAATGCAGCCAGCAAAGTCTGAATCGGAGTATCCAACTACTTCCAAGCTCTCAGTTCGTCTGTACAAGAGCATATAGTCCTTTGTACCTTGCAGATATCTCAAAACTTTCTTTGCAACTTTCCAGTGATCAATACCTGGATTACTCTGATATCTTCCTAATATTCCAACAGCATATGCAATGTCAGGTCGAGTGCAGACCTGAGCATACATAAGGCTTCCTACAGCTGAAGCATATGGAATGTTCTTCATGTGTTCCCACTCAAAGTCATTTTTCGGAAATTGATTCAAATTGAATCTATCACCCTTGACAATGGGAGCTACACTTGGTGCACAATCTTTCATCCGAAATCTCTCTAAAATTTTGTTGATATAGGTCTCTTGAGACAATCCTAAAATGCCTCGAGATCTTTCTCTATGGATCTTAATGCCAACGACATAAGATGCCTCACCCATATCTTTCATATCAAAATTCTTTGAGAGAAATTGCTTCACCTCATATAGCAAACCCTTATCATTAGTTGCAAGCAAAATGTCATCCACGTATAACACAAGAAAACAAGTTTTACTCCCACTAACCTTCTGGTATAAACATTGATCCATGAGATTCTCTTCAAAACCGAATGAAGTGATAACCTCGTGAAATTTGAAATACCACTATCGGGAGGCTTGTTTTAACCCATAAATGGATTTATTCAGCTTACAGACTAAATGCTCACCATCACTAGAGAAGAATCCTTCAGGTTGTTTCATGTAAACCTCTTCCTCTAGTTCACCATTGAGGAATGCCATTTTCACATCCATTTGATGTAACTCAAGATCAAAATGAGCCACTAATGCCACGATTACACGAAGTGAATCTTTCTTTGATACAGGAGAAAATGTCTCCGTGTAGTCGATTCCTTCCCGCTGAGTGAATCCTTTAGCAACAAGTCTTGCTTTATGTCTCTCAATGTTGCCACGTGAGTCTTTCTTTGTCTTAAATACCCATCGACATCCAATGAGTTTCACACAATGTGGCAACTCAATAGGATCCCAGACTTGATTAGACACCATAGAATTCATCTCATCCTTCATAGCATTGTACCACAAGTCCGATTCCTTAGAACTTATGGCTTGTGAAAACGTTTCAGGATCATTTTCGGCTCCAACGTTGTAATCTGACTCTTGCAGATACACTATGTAATCACTAGGTATTGCTGACCGTCTAACCCTAGTGGATCTCCTTAATGTTGTATTACTATCCTCAGGAGGAGCTTGTTGCGCAACCTGTTGTTCAACTGGTTGCTCAACAATTTCTGGTTGTTCCTCATTTACAACTGGATCCACTGGATTAGTGGTAACAGCTCGTGGAACTTCAGTAACTGATTGTCCCACACCCATTTGACTTTGAGGGGTGTTAATGACAATCAATTGATCCCTTGAACAAGATGGTTGAGCTTCATCATGGCCACTTTCAGACCCTATGTCTGGAAAATGACCATTCCCACTGATCAAGTCATTCTCAAGAAATTTTGCATTTCTTGATTCCACGATTCTAGTGCTGTGAGATGGACAATAGAATCTATACCCTTTAGACCTTTCAGCATATCCAATGAAATACCCACTAATGGTCCTTGGGTCTAGTTTCTTCTCCTGTGGGTTGTAAATTCTTACTTCAGACGGACATCCCCAAATGCGTATATGCCTCAGACTCGGTTTCCAACCCTTAAACATCTCAAAAGGTGTCTTTGAGACAGCTTTAGTTGGAACCCGATTTAATATATACACAGCCGTCTTTAGAGCTTCTGTCCACAAGAATTGAGGAAGTTTTGTAATACTCCTCATACTTCGCACCATGTCTATTAAAGTTCGATTTCTTCTTTCTGCCACACCATTCTGATCCGGAGAACCAGACATGGTGTACTAGGCAACAATCCCATGTTCCTGAAGAAACTTCGCAAAGGGACCAGGTGCTTGTCCACTTTCAGTGTATCTACCGTAGTACTCTCCACCTCGATCTGACCTCACGATTTTAATCAGTTTTCACATTGATTCTCCACTTTAGCCTTAAAAATTTTAAAGGCATCCAAAGCTTCGTCCTTAAAACGAAGTAAGTAGAGATACATATATCGTGAATAGTCGTCAATAAAGGTGATAAAATATTTCGGATTATTTGCATCCAGATCTGGACAACAAATATCTGTATGTATGATTTCTAATATGTTTGTACTCCTCTTGGCACCCTTTTTAGACTTGTTAGTTTGTTTACCTTTAATACAATCTACGCAAGTCTCAAAATCAGCAAAATCCAAAGTACTGAGTACTCCTTCATTTACTAATCGCTTAATTCTCTCAATGGAAATATGTCCCAATCTACGGTGCCACAACATATAGGATTCTTCATTCACAACACATCGTTTTAAGCCAGTAGTGACATGCATCGCATTATATGCATCATTATGTTGTAACTGTAGGGAATAAAGACCATCAGATAATGTACCACAACCAATAACTTTTGATTCATGAGATAAACTAAAACCAGAATCCGAAAAGTTAAAGGAAAAACCAAATGGTACAAGTCTGGATACAGAAATCAAATTTCGAGAGAAATTTGGTACATAAAAGGTCTTATTCAAATACAACACAAAACCACTACTCAAAACCAAACTGCAGGTCCCGATGGTTTCCACATGTGAACTCGTCTTGCTTACTGAATATATGACTTGTTCACTTCCCACCGGCTTCCTTAGGTTTTGCATACCCTGTAAGGTATTTGAAACATGGATTGTAGAACCATAATCAATCCACCATGTGTTGTGATGAACATTAACCATATTAGACTCATAACAAACAAATGAAACATGAGTACCTTTATTCACGAGCCAGGCCTTCCATTTGGCGCAGTCTTTCTTTATGTGTCCCCTCTTTTTACAGAAGAAACACTTTGACGGCTTCTTTATTTCGGCTTGAGGCGCAACTTTGCCCTTTCCCTTACTCTTGGCATCGTCCGCCTCTTCTTTCCGTAAGAAAAGGTCAAATTGACCCTTTCACCATCTTCCATCAACAACCGCTCCTCCTCCTGTACACACATGGTCAACAATTCGTTGATTGACCACTTATCCTTATGTGTGTTATAGGATATCTTAAAGGGACCGTATTGTTGAGGTAAAGTACACAGAATATAATGCACTAGGAAAGACTCCGATATGGTACATTCCAACGCTTTTAATTGAGCCGCTATGTCCCTCATACGCATTATATGATCACGTACCCCTTTGATTCCAGTGAGCCTTAACGATGACAACTGCATAATTAAAATGCTGGCTAGGGCCTTGTCGGATGTAGCAAATTGCTCATCAATAGCCTTTAATAGATCTTTCACATTACTATGTTGATCAACTGAACTACGAATGCCAGCAGAAATTTTGGTCTTTATGAACGTTACGGAGAGGCGGTTAGATCTCTCTCATCTGTCATAAAGAGCAATAGCTTCTGGAGTGCTGGTCTCAGTCGTACTTGGAGGTTCGATTTTTCGAATAGCATAGTCTATATCCATCCAGCCTAAATGAAGTAGAATTCTCTCCTTCCAAACCTTATAGTTGTCACCTCTTAATTCGGGAATTTCACATTGAATATTAGTAGCTGCAAATTGAGAAATAAAAATATATGCTCGTTATATATATGTCGAGACCCATAATAATTCATAATTTACCAATGTAAATCATGCATTAATAGATGACTCTAGTGACATAATACTTGCCTGTGGGCTAAAGAATTACTCAATTAAAGTCATTTGAAACGTTATAATAAAACTATAGAATTATGTTCCTTTTCTTAATTCCTGTGGGTAATTAAGAAATATAATCCGATATTTTATCCTAATTAATCATATAAATATAATAAAATTCACGTAGGTAGATTTTATTATATCACATCTGATTAATTACAATTTATGTATTAATGTGATCTTAAGCTAAATATATAATTAAAATTAATTTGAGATCTTTGTATTACTCCCAATTAATTAAAATCATATGATCACTAATATTATTGTAAGCTTTAAATTAAAGCCTAAATATTTGCAAGTCATAAATAATGCAAATACATGAACTTAATAATAATGCACAAAATAATTAACACAAGTTTTGCATGTATAATAATCATGAATTTATACACAAAATTTGCAATTAATCACACATAATTTGTGCAAAATTAACAATAAATAAATTAAATAATAATGCACAACATAATTAATCTAAGTTTGCATGTATAATAATCATGAATTTATACACACAAATTGACAATTAATCACACATAATTTGTGCAAAATTAAATAATTAGTATATGCATGTCATAAAATTAAATGTTAATAATAAGACATGCATAATTAAAAGGAATAATAAAAACATATTGGATCTGAAAATAAAGGCCCAAGACCAAAATAAATCAAACCCAAAGGATTTAAAGTTGAATATGGAAATTATAAATCAAACCCAAGTCCAAGCCCAACAGTAATAACACATTAAGACCAAAGGCTGGATCCACAAGCTCAAGTCCAAAACTAAAGACCCAAAAGCAATAAACATAACTGGATCCATAAGCTCAAGCCCATCTGATATTAAAAAAAAAAAAGAAAAAATGAAAAAGGGGTCGTCTTCAACCTCCAGCCGGGTCGGGCATGACCCGGCTGGAGCAGACGGAGACCTGACGCTCCAGACCACAGGAGGACACCGGAGCTCTCACGGACGACGACGTTGGGACGACGCCGACGACGCGGAACGTATGAGAGGTCGAACAGTCGACCATGCAGCGCCTCCTGAGTGACGACGTCCAAAGCTCTTCATACGGTTGTCGTTCCACCTGCTCCTTCACGGCCCAGACGACGTCGAGTACACCAAGGATGACGACAGAACAATTTTAACATCTCAATGAGGGCCAAAACGTTGAAAAAATCAACACCCTCAACACAAACAATTTCGGCAGAAAACACAACCCAGAAAACAGAGGAAAAACCTTCGGTGGTTTTTCATCAGTTCAAAGGCAAGACAGAGGCAAGCAGAGGGCTCTGATACCAAATTTAAAATCAAGCATGCATTTCATACAAATAAAACATATAAAACACATGCAGAAATCAACATACATATAAACCGTATATATATGTTAAGCAGCGGAAATTTTACCTCCAGCCATTGCCTTTCCTCCTTATATCTGAACGTGTTGATGAAGATCTGAATTTTTCTATCCTCTTCTTTAAGCAACAGAGATGGTGCAGAAGATGCTTGGCGATGATAGGGAAGGACCAACTATATAATCCCACTGCATACCTGTCTCTGGCCATCATCGAGACTAAAGGCTTGGGTAAATGGGCAACAGCATGTAGTTGTAGGGTTAAGGTAAAATAGACCATACTCAATAATGTGGCAGATACCATACTCAATAATGAGGCAGTAAACTTACATACTCAACTCATTAAATAACTCATTTTTAACAAAAATTATTCTTTTAAAATAAAGTTATCTTATTAATTAGTTATTGAAAACGAAAAATCAGTCTTTTTTTATTCATATAATGCACACACATGTCATCAATCATTTATACAATTGCAGAATTAGTTATTATTTAATCTATCTAATTTATCTTCTTTTTCTTTTTTACAGAGTTAGTCTTTCTTTATTCATATAATGCATGTACCATCATGATTGCAGAGTTAGCTATTATTTATTTATTTATTTATTTTATATAATTTTTTATTTTTATCCATGTCAATTTATACATAATGAAATTTGAAAAGTTATAAAATTTACTATTTTTCTTGGTATATAAAAATATTAATTTATATGCAGATATAATTACTGTTAAAATTTAAAGTTTCTTTTTGAATGAATAGTTTCTTAAATAAATTACTAAAGAGAAGAATCAACTTATAAAACAGACAAGAATGGAGTAAACAAAGATGCTGATTGCTGACGCTCTTACTTTGTTGTAAGATGAACTGTAAGTTGACCATAAAACTAGATCCAAAAAGTCAGATCTTACTGACCACATGCATATACAGTGTATACTTAAATGAGAGATGATAATTATTTAGAATTAACTAGGACTGAATGGCGAAAATAATTTTATACTTTCTTACTCATATTTTTAAAATTGAATAATTTGAAAATACAAATTATAAATGAAAGGTTAAACCATATTTAATTTAGATTTTATATAAAAATATTTCTCGATCTATTAACCATATTTCCGATCTTTAATTATATCCGTATAACAAAGAAAAAGATTTCAAATTATTTTAAGAAGAAAAATACAAGATTTAACTCTCTTCTATCTTTTCTTATTTATAGAAAGAGACATTATACTTCCTTTCTAATTAAAAGTAAATTAGTAATTATAATTAGAGTTAGAGTTAATAAATTACTAATTGTGATTAAAATATAATTTTAACTATAATTACAATTTAATTTTAATAAAATTAAATACCTCATATTTGATTCTTAAAATTAATTAAGCTTTATAAATAAGTAATTCAATATGATTTTTCTTTCTTAAACTACTCTTTTTATGACTCATTAAGTTCTTAATATGTTAACATTATAATTATAATTAAATAAATGATAGGTTAATAATTTACATATCGAATTGGGATAGTTTTAAAGCATATTCAATAGATATTGTGCTGATTATCTTACATATTAATATCGTACTTGACTATTTTAATCAAAATTATTACTTTGGCTTTCTCTTTTTAATTGATGCAACTAACATTTAAAAACTTTACAAATCTATGGTTCTTAAAAAATTCAAAGCTTTCACAAGGTATTTTCCAGGTACAGACACATGCAAGACGATATTACCCACCTCCCTTGTGTCGGAACCCACAATTTGAAGTCGGGGAACCATGAGTGGCGGCCAAGAAGTTTCACCTATTAAACTATTCCCTCAACTACCGTTGCTCTATAAACTAGTTTTTCTTATATTGACTTGATTCCATTGCCAAGTCCTTGTAATTTTTAATATCTTATTTCTCAAGTAATAACAATCAAAATAAAAATTTTGATATCTTCTAAGGTTGACGTATAAATATCATGTTTGTTTTATAACATTCAAAAGCATTTCCAATCCAATTTTAACAAAATAAAAATTAGTTTCAACAATGAATTGACTCCAAGAAAATAAATTTATAATTCTTATTAAATATGATTAAAAAACTCATTTTGAACCTTTATAAGCAATATATTGAGAATATTTTATAAATAATTATTCTTTTAAAACAAAGTTATTTTATAAATTAAAACATATATATATACACATCTGAATGTTTTCATTTATTTATTTATTTTCTTATTTTTATCTAAGACAATTTAACCATAATGATTTACTATTTTCCTTAGTATATAAAAATACTAAGATAAATGCAAATACGTTCAATCTTATATTTATCAAAATTTAAAGTCTAATAAATTGTGAGATACACTTGTATCTCTAGTGTTAAATCCAAAATAATAGTTAAGTTTTATCTATAAGATGATATACGAAAGACGATTTGCAAACGTATTCAATTAGGGATGACATTTGTGTTCAGATTCAATTTATTCTGTCCTAATGTTAACAAGTTTAATTTGAGTTGACCATACTTCAGCTTGTGTTCAAATTCTTATATTTTCCAAGCTTTAGGTCTAATTCAAGTTCGTATTCAAGCTACTCGACCTGATCTAAAACTCCAGTGTATCACATATATTTCTTCATTTTGTTAATTAAATTAAAATAATCAAATGTAACCTAATCTCGATTAATCTTAATAATTAATATCTTTTATATTAAAATAAGAGATCACATTGTTTAAATTTCGTGAAAATATTTTGCTTAATTATAATTCATATGATAATTATTTTCTTTAAAATATTTAAATTGAAAATTCTATAAATCTTTTTAAAATAAACTCCACTTGGTACTAAATTGTCATGTAAAGTTTAATATAATTTATTTTATTTGAATATTGAATATTGAATTATTTCTCTTTATCTAAACTTTTAGAGATAAATTGTGTAATATTCCTTTATGGTTTTATTGGCTTTATAGATCTCTTTATTTTATTATATTTATGCTTTTATTGTACTGCAAAGAAAATTGGGGGTTCTTTTTTAATATCCCTTTGTTCAGAAGAGGTAAATAACTTATATGTTTCTTTGAAACACTACAAGAAAAATGCAAATTAGCGACGGAAATTTAGCAACGGAAACATTTTCGTAGACAATTAGCGACAGAAATATGCTTTCCGTCGTTAAAATTGAGTGATTTATCGACGGAACTAATATTCGTCGCTAAATTTGGAGGGAATTTATTGCGGCAAAATTAGGGACGGAAAATATACCGTTGGAAATTAGCGACAGAAAGCATATTTCCGTCGCTAAAATTGAGTAATTTAGCGACGGTATTAATATTCGTCGCTAAATTTGGAGGAAATTCGTGGCGGTAAAATTAGCGACGGAATTTAACGACGGTATACGTTCTGTCGCTAAAAATGGAGGGAATTTTGGGCGAAATAAAAAATTTTGAATTTACCTACAGAAAATTCCGTTGTAAAAAGGCGAGAATTATTGGTGGTATAAATTTTTTTTAAATTTACCAACGGAAAATTCCGTCGGTAATTCCGTCAGTAATTTTTTTTTAAATATAAACTCACCCGACATCTCCCGCCCACTTCTATCTTCTTTTTCCTTTCTTCTTCTTCCTTCTTTCTACATCTTCTCTTCGGTTTTCTTAGAGCCCATTTTTCTGTTGTGGACTTCTTTTCTGCTCGACGATGTTGTCTTCTTCGGCTATTGTCATCATGTCCTTCGGTTGAGATATTTTTGTAGCTACTGTCTTGTGTTTTTTCATAAATTAGATGAAAGTTAATTTGAGTATTTATTACTTTCGTTTATTTGTGTATTTTATTATTGGAAAACAACTTTAAGGTATAAATGTTAGTGATAGAAGGGACAAGACGTGATTTTAGTTGTGATATGTTCATAAATTTCTGATGCATGTAAGGTGTTTGATGAAATGTTTGTTATTTGAAAAATAATTTCATTCTTTATTTTCGATTGCTTTTATTATGAATTTTAATATTTTAATTCTTTTACTTGAAATAATGAAGTTCTCTCTATGTGGCTTATAGAGAAACTAAGCAGTTTGCAGATAAATTTTAAAAAATAATTTTCAGCAAATTTACCGACGGAAAAAAATTCCGTTGCTAATTTTCTGACAGAAAAATTTACCGATTGAACAAAAAAACTATCGGTAAATTTACCGACGGATATTTTTACCGTCAGTAATTCCATTGGTAAATTTATCAACGGAAAATGTCCGTCGTTAAATTTAGTAACGGCCATATCTCCGACGCCTTTTTTCGTGAATAAATTCCGTCGCTAAATAAGCTTACTGACGGAATATGTACAAATTCCGTCGGTAAATTCCGTCACTAAAGTTTATTTTTCTTGTAGTGAAAGATCAAAAGCCAAAAAGAGATGGATGCAAGTATGCTTCAACAATCAAGTTTATTTTCAATAATCTTACATGATTAATTTGGGTTCATATTATAAGTTCTATATTAAATCTAACAAGTAACATAAGAGCCTATATCTTGCTGGATTATTGAGATAAGTTTATTTTTATGTTGGCGGTCTTTTCTTCTTGAGATTTTTATGGTTTTAATTTTTCGATTAATATATATATATATGACATAACTTATTGGTAGATTTAGATTTATGCTTTTATTGGCTTTTATATATGTATGTGTGTATGCATATGATTCGTGGTTGTTACTAGAGGACTTTCTAGTTGGTTTATAATATATTACCATAAGCTTTGTTTCCAAGTGGTCTACTAGCCACTCATTTAGCAAAGGAATAACTAATTATAAAGTGCTCAATCTTTGAAGATTTTTTTAATTCAGTGCTTAAGTTTTTAAAAATTTCAATTGAATAATCAGCATTTTAAAATTTTAATAATTTAATTCAAAACGTTAGTTTTTTCTGATGTAGCTAATAGATGGACGTCAACGTGACATTTAGTAGACATGTTACATCATTAAATATAACATTATGAATTGAATTGTTAAAATTTTAAGAGATTAGTCACTCAATTCAAAAATATAAAAGCTTAGACATTAAACTGAAAAAAATTTAAAAGATTAGACACTTTTGAATATGTTATCCCTTTAAGAAACGAAGAATGGTTCACATATGGGTTTTTACTTTCTTTGACAATGATGGGAAAGACTTAACATGATTTTGTCATTTATATTTTAAATTTTAGCAATTGATATTTTAGATTAATTAATCTAAATAATATGTTACCAAAGTAAATTCTTTTACGTAGATTAGTTGATTTTAGAATTATCAAGATAGTTATGTGTAGATGAATCTTATGCGGATAATAATTGGCTCAAAGAAAATTATTATTTGGCTGAAATTCAAATGTACTTGTGGTAATAAATATGTGATAATTATTCAATTTTTAAATTATACATCGCCTAAATAAAGGCTTATGATTTCATATGAACTTATTGATCACTGTAATAAGAGTACTGCTTACAGATTGATATTTCTGTTGAAAGATTAAATTTCGATTTTGTGTTAGGTATCTTTTCATAGGATTACCATAATACCATTATTTGAATTTATTAATTATTCTTTATTCATATTTTAGTTGTGAGTTTGTTGCTTTGTTTATTTTTATTCTCTATTAAGTAAATACTTTTGTTGCAACAATATCTATCAATATCAACTTTATACATGTGCTAAATGGCACACTTTAAGGTTTGAAAATAGGACATCATGATCATTTTTAACTGCATGGATCTAGACTTTGCTCTTCAAATTGAGCGACCCCTTACTCTTACAAATGCAAGTTTCTCTTATAACAAAAGGGATTAGGAGAAGTAGGAAAGCTCAGATTGTATAAGTAATAAAGGCGTAAACTTTTTCCTTAAAGAACTTGCGTAAAAGGCAAAAACAAGTACTAAACAAGTACTCTTCTAGCAAGTCTTGTTTTTTCTAAGATATAAGGGTAATGGAAGCATCAAGTAGTATATCCTAAAAATGTCTGATTTTGCTTTAAAATTAAAGGTACTGATTTAAAACTGTTTGAAGAATAGCTTATGCGTTTGGTTTTGATATCTCTTTCCATACAAATTAATTAATTTAAAATAAGTTATAACTGTCAAAAGGAGAAATAGACTCTTAATGAGCTCATTTCACATTATGTGCAAGAAGAAGAGAGAATAAAGTAAGAGAAGGTTAAAAGTTCTTATTTGGCGTCTAACTTTAAAGGCAATAATAAAAACAAAAAGAAAGATAAAGAAGTTACGATACTATACCACAAAAGAAGTAGCATAAGGAATAAAAAACATCAAATAGAAGAATTTGTTTACTACTTATATAGAAATACTTCTCACAAAAGAAAAATAAAGAAGTGTATCAAATATCATGTTTGGCATAAAAAGATAGATACATTTCTTCTTTAGTTTATTTTGAGGTTAATTTGATTTCAGTATCTAGACACGCTTGTTGGTAAGATTATAGTGGTACTACTCACATAAGTGTGTCTATGTAGGTTGCCTGAGCTATTGGAAATCTAGTGTTGGTGAAAGATACATCTATGGAGGTGACAGAATGAGAGACTTATATTTTTATCGTTTTTAAGGTGAAATTTGGTTTCTATTTCTATATTGGGAAATGATGGTTACTGTTATTTTTTGTAAAAGGATAATTTAGTCTTTTTCATGATTCAAAACTTATCGATTCTTTATTAAAATGTTGGTAACCTTGATATAATTACCTCATTTAATGAATCCTTATATGTTAATTTACAAAGTGTTAAAAGAAAATAAGGAAATGATATATTTTTTTTCATTATGGCACATCCCTAAACAAATAATTGAAGACTTTTGTCATATGAAATTCTTGATCCAATTGATCTATCAAACTTTGAAATTTGCATTGAGTGTATTAAGGAGAAGCAGAAAAACATAAGAAGATTAAGTGTCAAAAGATCTTTAAACGTGTTAGAACTAATTAATACAAATATTTACTGGCCATTTCCTACATCTTCTTGGATTAATGGTCAAAAATATTTTATTAATTTTATAGACAATTACTCACATTATGGGTACTTTTATCTCATTCATTTGAAGTCACAGGCATTGGACATATTCAATGTTTTCAAAGCTAAGGTTGAGAATCAACTTGCAAAAAGGATTAAAAGTCTTAGAAATGTCTGTGATTGAGAATGTTACGGTAGATATGACGATTTAAGTGAACAACGTTCACAACCATTTGCCAATTTCCTCAAAGAATGCAATATCATCCTATAGTATACAATGTTAGGGAACCCTAGCGTGAATGATGTTGCTAAGCGATGAAACAAAACATTAAAAGAAATGGTAAAGATTATGGTTATTCATATTATCTTACCATATTCGCGATGGGGAGAGGAATTAAAGGCCACAATGTACATTCTCAATAAAGTTCCAATTAAGGTGAAGACTAAAACTCCTTATAAACTATAAATAGGTAGAAAGCTTAGTGTGGAGATTTTCATATTTGGTTTGTCCAACTGAGGCAAGACCTTATAAGCCAAATGAAAGGATTGGACTAGAGAATAGTAAATAGCTCTATGAATGTTAACAGAGATAGAAATTTTACGATCTTTCAGTTAAGTCTATTTTTGAGATGGAAAATGTCAAATTCCTTGAGGGTATTGAGTTTGAAAGGGCAGATAAGGTTAAAGACTTTGTAATGGAAGAATAATTCATTCCAATAGTTATTATTATCCATGATTTGGTTAATTTTTCTGACATTGTTCATGAAGTAACTCTAAAGCAATAAGACAACGTTGAAAATCTCCCTGATTAAGATTAATTGAATATTCTTGAAGGATAAACTCAACAACCTCAAGAAGAAAAACCCATTAGAGAGAGAAGAAGTGCAATTTTGGATGATTATATTTTCTTTCTCTAGGAATATGATATGGACATTATATAGTGGAAGATAATCTAATCAACTTCCTTAAAGCCATTGAGAGTTATAGTTCTTAAAAGTAGATTGATGCCATGAATGAGAAAAATAAGTCTATGAGAGACAATGATGTTTGGAATATTCTGCTATTGCTTGAAGGTGTAAAACTCATTGGTTGCAAATAGATATTTAAGACATAAGGAATTCAAAAGGCAATGTGAAAAAATTACAACATTATTTTTCAGGTCGGTCAGTTGGGACTTTTGGGATGACCTAGATAGATCTGTTGTATTTTTCCTCTTTCATGTAGCATTTGTACTAGGTTTTTGGGATTGATGTACAAACAGTAAAAGATGACAGATGTGTAAACTTCTAGTTTTGATGAAATGAAATGAGGAAAATTTTGGTTTCAAAAAGTTTGGGATTTTTATATTAATGTTTTATTATGATGCCAAGTGGAGTGTTTGTAGTGATTGTTCGTAGCTCACCCTTATAGGAGGATATGTACCGGAATGACCTGCGGGCGTCCCGGTGTGTATCCTGCAGTAAGGGAGCGCTACAATTGAAGAGTAGATTAAGCTTAGAGATTTTCCATTTTCATTGGCTGACAAGGCTAAGGATTGGCTCTATTATTTACCGACTGGGCCCATAACCATGTGGAATGAACTGAAAAAGCAATTCTTATAGAAATTCTTCCCTGCTTCCCACCTTGTAAACATCAGAAAAGATATTTATGGAATCAGACAATTCAATGGGGAGACACTGTACGAGTATTGGGAGAGATTCAAACAATTATGCACAACCTGTCCCAACATCAGATTCTGGACCAGTTGCTTATCCAGTACTTCTATGAAGGTTTGCTACAAATGGATTGGAATATGATTAATGCCACAAGTGGAGGAGCATTGGTGAATAAAACCATAGATGAAGCCAGGAGTTTGATCTCTAGCATGGACGCTAATGCATAACAGTTTGGGATTCGACAAGGCAGTGTTAATGAGGTTAGTGTTTCTTCCACTAATCAAAGGTTAGATGCTCTGACTTCTTTCGTGGAAAAATTAGTTATTGGACAAATTAAGCAGGTCAAAACATGTGGTATTTGCTCCATTTAGGCGATAGACATATGTCTAACTCTTCAAGAAGACCCCAATGAGCAAGTAAATGCCATAGGAGGATTTCCAGGACCACCACAAAGGAGATATGATCCCTACTCTAATCACTACAATCTAGGATGGCAAGATCACCCTAATTTCAGTTATGGTAATAAGCCACCAAGATTTCAATCACATCCACCTCATTAAGACCACCAATTCCACCACCTTAAGCATTATCATTTTCTAAGCTAGGTATGTCTTTGAAAGATATTGTGAAAAGTCTAGCTACTAACACTCAAACTTTTCAACAAGAAATGCGGGATAGTATCCAAAATTTGGAAAGAAAGTTTCCTAATTAGCGACAGTCATGAGCAAAATGGAAGTTGGGAAGGGTAAGCTCCCTGCTCAATAGAAATTAATCTAAGGGTAAACAATAGTGCCATGACACTTTGAAGTGGAAAAAAGGTGCAAAGTCATATACCTAAGGAGCAAGCAACTAAAGGGACTCAAGCTAAAGAGAACAATACCCCTTCAAATGAATCAACAAAGGAGTTAAGTAATGAATCGATTAACACTAAACCTAAAATTATGATTCCCCTACCTTTTCCTAGCAGGTTGGCAGAAACCAAAAAAAGAAGAGAAGGAAAGAGAATTTTGGAGAACTTTAGCAAAGTTGAAATCAACATCCCTTTACTGGATGTTGTTGATCAAATACCAAGGTATGCAAGATTTCTTAAAGACATGTGTTCTGACAAGAAAAGGCATAAGATTGAGGGAAAAATCATAGTTGGTCAAAACGTGTTGGCTACTGTGCAAAGGAAAGTGGCACCAAAGTGTGGAGATCTAGGTATGTTTGCCATATCATGTATTATTGTTGGGCCCCAAATTTTTTCTTGATGAATAAGTATGATTTAAATTAATTATGAGGTCTTTATGGAATTTTATGGAGTTAATTATTATGTTAATGTTGGAAAGATTATATGATATAGGTTAATTGAATTAAAGTGTTAAGGTAGTAAGATTGAATAAGGGTGTTTTTGGTAGTCCATTTAGGCATTTAAGTTACAAGGCTTTTAAGGAAGGGTAAAAGGGACTTTGCACACTCATTAAGGGTATTATAGGAAAAAGAATATGTTGTCTTGCCTGTTAAGAAGAGAAAAATGTGAATTGAAGGGGGAGAGGAGTGAAAAACGAAAACAAGAGAGAAGGAGGAGAGTTTTCGGTTTTGAGAGAAAGGAAGGAGGGAAAAGCTAGGGTTTCATCATTTCTTAGTTTTCAAGAGAGATTTTGAGGTTATTCAAGAAGACAAAAAGGTAGAGGAAGAGAAGAGCTTTTATTATAGCTAATAAACTCTTCATTTGGTGAAGACTCAAGGTGAGATCATTTTTAATCTTTTGGACTTTTGGAAAGGTTTTAGTACTTGAAGATTAAAAATTTCACAGGTTTAAGCTTTCTAGGATCAATTTTATGTATATGTTTCTTTGGGTCCTCAATTGGAGTTTCTATTAAATTAGGAATTTTGCCATTGATGAAGGAAATTAAGAAAGGCAAGAGGAGTAAGAGGGGAGGTATCTCTGAGCAAGTTTATAAGCACGGAAATCAGGTGGGTTATATGTTTATAATTGAGTAATGAGCCATGACTATGTTTTCAAAAACAAAAGAATTAAATGTTTTCAGTTGTTTTATATATGTTGCATGATTGCTATTTGAATTATTTGAGAAATCTTTATATGTTTGGTATATGAATTTTGTTGATGAATTTCGAAATGAAGAATGAAATGCTTTGAAACATTTTATGTTATGCCTTGAAAATGTCATGGCATTTTGTATATTTGAAAAAGAAAGGAAATGCTTTGAAACATTTTATGTTATGCCTTGAAAATGTCATGGCATTTTGTATATTCGAAAAAGAAGAAAAAGTATTAGAATGTGAATATGTGATTGAATGAGTTGAGCATGAATATGTGCTTTTGTTTGGGCAAGAGTGGAACCATTTTATTCGTCACGTGCACGTTGATAAGTGCCTTCTCCCGATTGCTCGCTTATGGCATATGAGCTCCAAAAAATGGACTCATTTTATTCAAGATGTAAACTTCGGTTTCTCCATTTTGTACCTATGGGACTCCTCGAGCCATTTGGATGTGCATTGCATCTTTGAATTGTCAAGAATGGTTTATAATTAAGTGTTATGCTTTGATGGTTAAATGTACATGCTATGTTTATTTAATGATGTTTAATTATGAGTTTTGAGCTAGAATTGAGAATTTGAGAACTATACGTTTCATAAATTCAATATGAATTTTCTACGACAAATGAACATTTCAATGATTTTGCTTATTCTCTGTTATAAACTTGTTACCTACGAGCTTTCAAGCTCACCCCAATTCCTTCCCATCTTTAGGTGATGAGAAAGAGATCGAGTGATCAAGAGTCAAGGCATCACTCTAAAGTTGCATCTTTTGTGTTTTTTGTTAATTTATGAGAACACAAGGCTTTAGTTACATTTAAAGTATTATTTGATCAAGTACTTTTTTGTATTTGGAACATTAATGTATTTGTTAAGTCAAGTTGACTTTACATATATATGATTTTGATGAATAACAAAGAAGGAGTAAAAAAAGACGTAAAATAGAAAACAGATAGACGGAGAATAAAACACAGACGCAGACGAAGAAATACAGATGCAGATTGAGAAATAGACGCAGAGTGAAAAGCAGACGCAGACGCAAAATGAAATACAGACGCAGAAACACAGACGCAAAAATACAGATGGAGAAAAGCAAACGTAGACGCAAAATGAAATATAGACGCAGAAACATAGACGCAAAAATACAGACGGAGAAAAACAGATGCAGAAATCGAAAGAAGACGCAAGAGTCAGTTCGAGTTAGTTACATAACTCAACTGATTAATCATTTCTTTAAAGATTCAAGAAACAAGATTCAAGAAACAAGAATTAAGAAGCAGTTGTAGACGAAGGCTATAAATAGAAGTCGAAGTTGAAGATTGCAAAGTTAGCAAGTTAGCCAAATTGATTTACGTACGCGAACGAAAAAGCTTGTCTGTAAGACAATTGTGCAAATTAGTTGAGAGTTAATTTTACTGTAACAAGTTCTCAATTACTTTTGTAAGAAAGTAGTGCAAATAGCCTACAGAGGCTAAGAGTGAAAGAATACTGGGTGTAGAGACCTGAAGAGGCTCGTAAAGAATACTTGTAAAAGTTGAAGAGATAGTGAAATCTCAGAAAGAACTCTAAGGACTGGACGTAGACCACGGTTTGGGGTGAACCAGGATAAAATCTTTGTGTCAACTTCTCTCTACCCTATTACTTTTTAAAGTTTCAAGTTTTGTTATTACTCAATTTTCGAAACAAGTTTTCAAAGTTTTGGCTAATTCAAACTTATTGAAGTTTCGGTAAAAGAACTTGTTTTTTAAACAAAACAGTTTTGAAAGAGTTTTTTTTGAAAAAGGGGAATACACAATTCAACCCCCCTTCTTGTGTATTTGTTATCGTTTCATAAGCATTGTACTAACGTGTGATTTACTTCAATTGGTATCAGAGCAAGGTATCCAAGAATCACTGTAGCAAAGAGTGGGTTAAAGAAAATGGCAAAATCACATATATACATTGCAGAAGGTGCCTCAGTCACGAGACCTCCAGCATTTAACGTAGAAGACTATCATTACTAGAAGGATAGAATGCGGTTGTTCATAGAATCTACTCATGTTGATCTTTGGGATGTGATATAGAATGGACCATATACACCAGTAGATGAAGATGGAAATCTTATTCCATGAACCAGATGGATGGCTGACCAAAAGGCGAGAATTCAGCTCAACTCTAAAGTGAAGTTTTTCTTGACGTGTGCCCTTAGCAGGAGTGAATATGACAAAGTTCACATATGTGACACTGCGAAGGAGATGTGGGACACACTATCCATCGCGCATGAAGGCACAAATCAAGTCAAAGAATCCAAGATAAGCATCCTTGTGCACCAGTACGAGCTTTTCAAGACGAAGGAAGAAGAATCTATTGATCAAATGTTTGGAAGATTTCAAACAATTGTCAATGGATTGAAAGCCCTTGGAAGAACGTACAATAACCAGGATCACGTAAGAAAGATCTTAAGAAGTCTTCCGAAGTGGTGGAGACCAAAGGTTACAGCTGTTAGGACCCGATCCAGGAACCGGATCCCAACCGGAATATAGGAAACGGATACGAAGAACGAGGCGAATTCAACTTGGATAAATTGAATTCGATAACGACAAACAAAGCGAAAGCGGAATCAAAGAAAGGGAAGGATCACGTAGCGGAAATGCAAATCGAACCGAATTGAAAAAACGAATGTATCAAACTAAAACACATTCCGACATCCCGGAGAAGCACGCAGTATAGAAAACTTATCGCGTTGGATTACCTCGACTAACCATCCGAAATCCGGTATAATTTTTTTTCTCTTATTCATTCCTTTTTTTTCTTTACTCAATCACATTCAAATCATAATCAATCCATACAATTTCCTTTTTGGAAATTTATCCTCATATAACACTCAATTCATATAATTGGTCTTAATCACGCAAATCTCATCTTTACCAAACTAACTTCTTAATTCTTATTCCTATCTTAACCCGATTTTTACCAAAATCGGGCAGATAACTGTTGTATTTTGACAGCCCAAAATTTCTGCAAAGGTAAAATACACTTAATACATATCCCAATCAACACAATTCAACATCGGACCTCCCGTCCGGAATCCATCACACCAGCAGAAACGCAATCCTATATCTAAGCACTTCATAATCTCAATCCATCATACATACTTCAATTCGAATACAATTCAATCATATTCATATAAACTACCATGATCTACTTACATAATCCAGTTCCATTATCATACATAAATTCAATTCCATAACTTAACTCAAATACATCATCAATACCAAAGTGACATTTTCAATCCACGATATCAAACCAAAAACCACAATCTCAACGAACCCACCCTATTACTGACACATGCAGAACTGATATCTGGACCGTCTTCATCCAATCTCCTGCTTGGAAACCTGGAGATGGGGATGAGAGGTGGGGTGAGCTTGACAGCTCAGTGGGTAGCATACGTATAAATGAAACATAAGCGAAAATTTTCTTTTCAAACTTTTCAAACCTTTCCCATTCGAAAATTTTATCCAAAGACTCATTTTCAATTTTTTTTCAAAACATTCATAAACCTTCATCAACATGTTTTTAAGATTTGTCTCAACATTTTTATTTATTTCAAAACATTCATAAACAGTTTCCGAAATTCATTTCTCAAGTTCTCAACCTTCTCACAAATCATGCAAAATTTCAACATGAATGCATCACATAAGAGAAATTTCACGAACATAAACAAAATCAAAATCACATGACATAGCAGAATGGTTTGGTTTCGGTCCTAACCGGACGTACTGCACATTCTCGCATAGCAGTCATGTGTAGCCGTGAACAGAGGCGAGTCCGAAATCGGAACTCCTAAGTCACTTGCGGGCAGCCGAGAGAAGGCTATCAGAGGGAGACAATGCATTGACTCTACGAAGGGGACCTGACCAAACCCATACAATTCACATATTCATGCTTAAAACAAACAGATTGCCCGAAGGCACTTTTCAAAATTTCACATTGTCATGTCGTGTCTTACTAGACACAGTCACATTCACTAAGCACATAATTTCATATGTCATATTGCAAAAATACAAATGCACCAATCAATTTCTTACAAATTCACAATACATATTTCTCATCCAAAATTTAAACCACGATTTTCACCTTTTTTTCAAAACAATAAAAGTCACTAATCATTTTAATTTCTTAAATCGATTTCCAAAAGCATTTCTCTCCTTGATTTTCCAAAAACATAAATAACAATTTCTTAAAAAATTTCGAATATACTGAATAACAATTCTCTTAAATCAATTTCCAAAATCCTTTAGAAACAAAAATCTAACTTTTGTAATAATTTTAGTAATACCGGACATGCTCAAATCTATCAATATTTAAAACCTTTGAAAACTTTCAAATTGAAAGTTTCAATTTCTCATATCATTGAACATATAACAAAATTTCTAAAGTTATTCCAAAAGCAAAGAATTTCATCAAACGAAAATCAAACAATTACATAAACGATATTTTATAATTAATTCCCAAAAGCATTCGGAAATCATCGCTTTCCCTACTTTCCAAAACAGTCAGAAATCATGATTTTCCAAACATTTTTTTCAAAAACAACATTTTTATACCTATTTCAAAAACATTTAGAAATCATAATATTCCAATCATTTTCACAAGAAATATTTTTATAACAAATTCGAAACATTCAAAAATCTTACAAAACCAATCTTTTATCACTAATTCTGAAACTATTCAGAAATCATAAATGTTTCCAAACGTTTTCGTAAACGATATGTTATAAACGATTTCAAAAACAATCACTTTCCAAACCTTTATTTAAACACGATTTTAAAATCAATTCCAAAATATTCGGAAATCCAAATTTTCAAACACCTAGATCTTGGAGCAATTTTCCAAACCATTTTAAATCAATACAAAAATTTGATACTTTCTTTCTTCCACCTTCTCGAAATCATTCGAAAATCCAAATTTCAAACCTTTACATAAATAATTTCGAAAATCATAAATTTTTTAAAACACTTTTATAATCAATTTTGAAAATCATAAACTTTTTAAACACTTTCGAAAATCATAAACTTATATAAACCATATTTTATAAATAACGTGTAGCATCCTCCTACCGGCGCGATGAGCATCGACATGAGTGTAGAGTTGTTAGTGCTTAATTTGTGATCGAGTGTTTTGTGGCCTCGATTTTAGAGATAGATCATTTTGCACATGCATATACATAGTGACATGCATTCATGATTGTTCCGGCATTTGATAGTGATTGTGTTTGGAAAACTGAAATTGAGATGATTTTATGAATTGTGATTATTAAAAATGTTGAAATAATTGGGTTAGTGAAATCTTGCGATTTTGAATTTTGGTGGAATTATTGTATTTGTATATGTTGGTAAAGTTATGGTGTATTGAAAGATATATTTATAGTTGGGAACAAGAAATAAATTAAATGAAGTTTTGGAGATAGTTTGGTTATATTGGAAAGGGGAGAACTAAATGGAGTTAGTTCAAAAGTAACTAAGTTAGAGTTTATTCATTAAGAAAGTGACATGTGTACTTGGACTTTGTACTCTAGCTAGGAGTAGGTGGTCACTATTCCTTGAGGGCTGATGGGTTAAGTCTTGTCCAAGCCTTTTTTATTCCTTTCTTTCTAAAACTTCTCTCTCTCCGAGACATAGAGCTTTCCCACCCAAAATATCTTCTAAGGGACTTTGGTGTTCTTCCTTTCTTTCACCAACCTTTCTCGCCATTGGTGTTTTCGACTCTAAGGAGAAACCGAAGCTGATCTTTTCGTGTGGAGTTTAGGGCTTGAAGATTTGTTTGAGTTCTCATCGGTAAGTGTTAGAGAAATCCCTTCTTTGTTAGGGATTTGTGAAATAAAGTTGAGAGATTTACATCTTCAAGGAAAATGTATTTCATATGTTTGTTCATAAATACTGGGTAGTTGGAGAGAAATAAATTATGTTATAGTGTTAAATGAGTTGTTGAGAAAACTTTTGTTGTTCGGTGATATGATCTATATAAGTGGACATGTTCGATGTAAAAATCACCAAGGAAAATCAATTTGAAGCGAAAATCACCAAGGAAAATCACCAAGCAAAAGCAGACGATATGGACTTGATATCGATAGATTTGGACAAAATTTCCTTCTTGAAAGTTGTAGATCTCTTTTCTCTATGAGATAGATGCCAAGTTTGTCCAATTTGAATATCGGAGTCAAAAGATATGATCTATATAAGTGGACATGTTCGACGGAAAAATCAGTGAAGCGAAAATCACCAAGGAAAATCACTAAAGCAAAAGCGCATAATATGGACTTGATATCGATAGATTTGGACAAAATTTCCTTCTTGAAAGTTGTAGATCTCTTTTCTATGAGATAGATGCCAAGTTTCTCCAATTTGAATATCGAGTCAAAATATATGATCTATATAAGTGGATATGTTACGGACGGAAAAATCACCGAAGCGAAAATCACCAAGGAAAATCAGCTGAAGCGAAAATCAGCTGAAGCAAAAATCAGCTGAAGGAAAATCAGCTGAAGCGAAAATCAGCTGAAGCGAAAATCAACTGAAGCAAACCAGCTGAAGCAAAAATCAGACGGAAGGAAAACAGTCTGTGCATAGATTAGTGTTTTGAGGATAACTTGAGCTATAGAGCTCCAAATGACCTGATTCTTGAAGCATTGGATTCCTAACACATTTCCTTATCTCTCCACAAACAATTTATGGTTTTTAGTATTAAATTGGAAATGATTGATTGAATCAAAGTAAGGGTATTGGTGGAGGGAACATGAACTAGATGTTTTACTGAACATGTTTCAGTATCTTGATGATATCTTGGTCTGTGGTATTCCTATTAAGGTGATACTTGATTCGTTATGAACTAGAGAAAGAGGTCTATAATTGTGATAAAGACTGAGAGTTTGAATTTTAATTTACGGGATTGCAATTATCGAAATAGAGTCCATTATAGTTTCTAATGTGACCAAAGAGTTATGTTGTAACTAGCGGAGTATGATTAGAGTTTGAGTGAGTGAATTTGAATTTAAGGGAATGCTATTGACCTAGTGAATAGTGAATTGTGATTGTGAAGCGAGAGATAGCAATTTGGGTCTTAGTGTTGGGAAATCATAATCATGCATCATATAGTTTGAATTAATACATGTGCATCAGTGAATTGAATTAATTGAGCAAGTGGTGATGATAATTCATTTGAATTGTTATAGAGGCGCCGTTGGATCGACAGACCACGGACATTCTTTGGGACTTCCAGCAATAGCTCGGAAGTTACAGGTGAGTAACCTAGTTGGTTCCTCAGTTTTTATGTGATTAAATGTGCTGTGAATGTGTGTGAATTAAGTGTCAAAGTGAGTGATATAAATGTGATAAGTGTTAGTGATTGCACCAAGTGTGATTTATAAATGTGAATACCTGTGAATGAGAATCAACATATAAAATTGTGAGTAAGTGTTTTGATTGTGATTAGCGAGTGAAGTGAGATAAATGTGTTAGAGACTGTGCAGTGTTAGTGCATGCTAAGCATGAACATAAGTGGTAATTAATCAACAGTGGTCGGAGCTTAGTGATCGAGCTTTAAGCTCGATATCGTTGAATGGGCCTAAAGCCAAAAGGAAATAGTGCATACCGGAGGGCTCTCCTATTCCTAAAGTGAGTGGGCGGAGTGCATACCCTAAGGGCTCTCCTACTTGCCAAAATGTGAATATTGCCTCTCAGTCACAACATCATAAAATGAGAAATTGCATACATTATGCATTTGTCAGTGTAGAGAAATTGTGAATACGTGTGATGTGTGCATAGTGTGAATTGATATGTGATAGTGTAACTGTGTAAATTGTGTAAAGTGTTTATAGTGTTATAAATTGTGTTAAAATATATCTATGAGATATATATTAGATGTATATGCATGAGTTGGGTGAACCATCGATGATGGTTTCTCATTGAGTTCGCAAACTCACCCAACATTGCAATATATTTTTCGAGACGGCGTCGAGGGACTCTAGCTCCGTGTCGACGCTTTACAGCGTGTGCGTTCGTGATCAAGTGCAGTGATGGATCGCAGGTCGGTCAGCTGGGGTGACTTCTTTTGGGACTATATTTTTGGGATGACCTAGTATAGATGTTTTTATCAGTTTCCCTTTTTGGGATTGTGGTATGATTGTAGGGGACTGATAGACTGGTCTATATTTTGGATTGATATTGTGAAATGAAAGAAATATTGTGGTTTTAAATATTAGTGAATTGCATGTTGCGATTTAATTTTATTGATGCCATGCGAGTATCTAGTGATTGTTTCGTTTAGTAGCACTTCCTTATTATGGTATATGCGTCGGAACGACCCACGGGTGTCCCGTGCGTACCCTACGGCAAGGGGGCGCTACATTGGTGGTATCAGAGTATGGTTTGACATCTTTTGGGCATAGTATATTTTAGGCCTGAATTTCAGTGAGAAAAGCAGTAATTGACTGGAATTGTGATTTTATTGTAGGTCATCCGTTCTTGGGGATCAAGTGGACCAACCAGCTGACCTAGGATCCGTGGGAGCTAGTAGAGAGTCCCCTATGCCTTGTTCTGATGAGATGCCTCCTAGAGTTCCCGTTATTCGGGAGAGGAGATATGATTTGCTGCGTAAGCAGGGAGCGGTTGACTTCTATGGTAGCACCGACCTTGTGGAGGCCCAGTCTGCTACGACCGGTAGAGCAGGCAGTGTTACTTCAGTGCAGCAGAGCCGCGGAGGTAGCTCTGGTTGGAGAGGCCGAGGTAGAGGCCGAGGCCGAGCAGAGGGATCAGTGGTGAGATCTGAGGGACAGAGCAGCGGGCAGCGGGCAGCGGTCCCAGGCCAAAGTTTATGCTATGACTCGGCAGGAGGCTCAGGAGTCTCCAGATGTTGTTGCGGGTATGCTCTCGATTTATGTTTTTGAGGTTTATGCATTGATGGATCCTGGATCCACTCATTCATTTATTGCACCGCATGTGGCATGTAGACGCATTGTGATAGAGAGATTGCGAGATGGGCTAGAGGTGAGTACACCTCTAGGTAGTACGACGATGTTAGGAGAGGTCTGCAAGGGTGTCGGATAGTGATTGATCGGCGAGTTGAGAGCGCACCTTATAGTGTTGTCCCCGAGAGATTGATGTGATCCTGTGGGATGGACCGGCTTACTTCCGTGAGAGCTGTGATGGATTGTTTTACCAAGGAGGTTGTGTTAGAATCTCCCGGTCACCGAAGCTGCTTTTGAGGTATTAGCTGACGATGCCGGCTAGGATGATTCGTTTCGAAAGTGCCACGAGGTTGATGCGAGGGGGTTGTGAGGCCTATTTGGCTCACGTGATTGATTCCAGAGTTGAGCAGAGGTTTGAAGATGTTCCCGTGATCAGGGAGTTTCGGATGTGTTCCCCGATGAGTTACCGGGTTTACCGCCGGATCGGGAGATAGAGTTTGTGATAGACCTCGTTCCAGGTGCAGCCCCTATATCTATACCTCCATATAGGATGGCACCGGTGGAACTGAGAGAGCTTAAGGCTCAGTTGCAGGAGTTATTGGATAAGGGGTTTATTAGACCCAGTGTTTCACCGTGGGGAGCTCCAGTGTTGTTCGTGAAGAAGAAAGATGGGACTTTGAGACTGTGTATCGATTATAGGCAGCTTAATCGGGTTACTGTCAAGAATAAGTACCCACTGCCTAGGATCGATGATCTATTTGATCATTCTTGAGCTCGAGTGTTTACCAAGTGGACTTGAGGTCGTGGTATTATCACCGAGGATCGCAGAGGCCGATGTGCCTAAGAGTGCGTTCAGGAGTAGGTATGGGCATTTCGAGTTCCTAGTGATGCCGTTTGGGTTGACCAATGCCCCGACAGCCTTCATGGCTTTGATGAATAAGGTATTTCAGCCCTACCTTGATCAGTTTGTGATTGTGTTCATTGATGATATCCTAGTGTATTCGAGGAGTAGGCAGGATCATGTGGAGCATCTGAGGATCGTGTTGCAGATCATGAGAGAGAGGCATCTGTTTGCCAAATTCTGAAATGTGAATTTTGGTGGATGAGGTAGTGTTCTAGGGCATATTGTGTCTGGGTGAGGGTATCCGGGTAGATCCTCACAAGATTGAGGCAGTGTAGAGTTGGGAGGTTCCGAGGAACGTATCAGAGTTGCGTAGTTTCCTCGGACTAGCAGGGTATTACCGGAGGTTTGTCGAGGGGTTTTCGGTGATTTCGGCCCCTTTGATGAAACTTCTGAGGAAGAATGTGGTTTTCATATGGACAGATGAGTGTCAGAGGAGCTTTGAGGAGCTTAGGCATCGATTGACCACGACACCAGTGTTGGCTTTGCCGTCAGGGTCCGAAGGATTTGAGGTATTCAGTGATGCTTCGCAGCAGGGTTTGAGTTGTGTGTTGATGCAGCATGGGAGAGTGATAGCGTATGCCTCGAGACAGTTGAGGTCTCATGAGAGGAATTATCCAATGGTATGACTTAGAGTTGGGCTGCAGAAGTGTTTGCTTTGAAGATCTGGAGACATTATCTGTATGGTGAGACGTTCCAGATCTTCACGGATCATAAGAGTTTGAGATATCTGTTGAGTCAGAGAAAGCTGAACCTGAGACAGAGGAGGTGGATTGAGCTTTTAAAGGATTATGACTGCACGATTGAGTATTATCCAGGGAAGGCCAATGTGGTGGCAGATGCGTTGAGTAGGAAATCTCATGTTAGTGCAGCTCAGATTCAGAGTGAGAGATTGCCCAGTTTGATTCAGTTGAGGGCACTTAATGTGCAGATAGATTTGGCTCAGGATGGAGCCTTAATAGCTACTCTGAGATTGAGGTCGATGTCACAGGATCGGATCAAAAGAGTTCAGTGTCAGGATCCAGTGTTAGTGAGATTGATGGATAGAGTTAGAGCTGGTCAGAGTTCAGATTTTGAGTTGAGAGATGAGACTGTTGGGCCCCGATTCGTAACAAGCAGGTTTAAATTATTTTGAGGTTTTAGTCTGATGATTTGTTTATTTTGGTTGGAATAAATTGAGGATTTTATTGGGTAGGTTATGATTATTAAATGAAGGGATTTAGTGAAATTCGATTTGTTGGGAAATTATTATTTTGTGATATATTGTTAGTATTAAAAGACTTATCTGAATTGAGGGTCCTACGAATTTAGGTGTGATAAGTCATTTTAAATGCATATGTTTTGGACTTAATTTGGTTGATTTGTGAAATTGGTTTATAAAAGTTGATGGAATTGTTGTATAAATGTTCACAGATGGTCTTCAACACCAAAAAGACGAAAAAGGATCAAAAAGAGGGAAAATATGGCGAGAAGTCGAAAATCCTCAATCTGGGCGAAATTCAGAGATTAGGCGTGGGCACGCCCAAGGACAGAATCCCAAATCTGCAGACTTCCAGAATTTATCTCCAATTAGAACACAATCGCCAAGATTCTGTGGATCCCTTTTAAGAAGTTCCGCTCACAATTGAAGATGACCTAAGGGGATAGAATCTAATAAAACAAAAGAAAAGGAGATGAAAATTGGGGATTGTAAAAAAGGAGGTGGCGTGGATGTGAAGGAGGGCTAGGTTTTGAGACATGAGAAAAGGCAATAGGAGGAGGCGGCTGGAGTTTTACGCAGACAACAGCTTCTTGAGTTTTTCCAGCTTTTGAGAAAATTAGCAACGATACTCACATTCCTAGTCATCACATACCGCAGATTATTTTCGGTTTTCATAGTTTAATCCTCCAGCATTTTCAAGTAGTCTTCGTATAAGTTTAGAGGCCTTTAGCTGATTTAATTTTCTGCTTCCTTGTCTTCAATTTTCTGGAGAATTTATCTTGTCATTAACGTTACTTTACTAAAACTAGTTATGGAGATTGTCTCTTTATTTATTTCTTGTGTTTTCCATTCAAATATGAGGAACTAATTTTCTTGTCTTGGTTGAGGATCCAAGTTCCATGCTATTGTGGTGAGATGTTTTGAAACTTCTTCAATTTTATTAACGCTCATCGGGTAATTTCAGATTAATATTTTTAAGTGGATTCGTTAGTTTCTAGGTGCAACTAGAGATTAATGGATTTGATTGCTAGGTTAACAAAATCGGCGCTCAATTTTGGTAATCACAAGTAGCAATTAGGATTAACCTCTCTACGTTAGAGTCGGAAAGTTCTAAGAAATTATCCACCTGATTGACTTCATGTAGTACATGTTATCACTTTTCATTGGGATCTTAATGCTATTATGCAATTAATCTATGATCGTATCTAGATTGTTGCTTAATAAGGTTGCTAGGATACATGTTTCTAGTCAATATAATTGATAGAAGATTCTCTCAATGAATGTTCGTTAATAATCATACTTTTTGTCGAGGATCCATAATAGCATGGTAACATCGGTGACCGAAACCAAGGTATTTTTCCTATCGATTTTTCAGTCTTGATTATTACTTCAAATTGCAATTTTTCCTTTCTGATTTTTATTCTTCTTTCAGTAAGTAACGAAACCCCCCTTTTTTATTATTTGTGTCGTTGAATTCGTGATTTTCATAATCGTAAAATTCCTCGTGGGAACGATATCCGCTTGCCGCTACTACATTAACTTGTTTTAACGGAAGTGATTTCTTTTATATTTGGTTGCAGCGACAAAGATCACCAAATTTTGGCGCCGTTGTTAGGAATCTTGACGGTTTATGTACGTTACGCGTTCAAACCAATCGAAAAATTGCAGATAATCCCGAGATAGAAAAGACAAAAAAAGACTACAACAGACCAAACAAAGCAGAAGGAGACGAAAAGATGGACGGATAGTCGCCAATCTCACTCTTCAGGAATTAGCCGCACCGATCGACGCCATGAACAACCCCACTGCATCAATTTTCCGAATTTAGGTGATAATAATACTTTTGAATTAAAATCTGGACTGATTCATTTATTGCCTATTTTCAGGGGTTTACCGGGGGAAGATCCATACAAGCACTTAAAGGAATTTGATGTAGTTTGCATGGGAATGAAGCCGACCAATGTGACGGAAGAACAGATCAAGTTGAGAGCTTTTCCGTTTTCCCTTAAAGATGACGCGCAGGATTGGCTTTATTATTCAGCTGGAGAAAACGTGCAGACATGGGCCGAGATGAAGAGACTTTCTTCGAGAAATATTTTCCAAGATCGAGAGCTGCCAATATTCGGAAGAGATTTGTGGAATTCGTCAACATACTGTGAGAAACACTTTACGAATATTGGGAAAGATTTAAAAATTATCTTGAAGTTGTCCGCATCATCAAATAATCGAACAATTGTTAATTCAGATTTTTATGAAGGACTTTTACTTTCTGACAGAGCATGATTGACGCCGCCAAATGGGTGCCTTAGTTGACAAAACGCCAAAGAACCATGAGAGAATTGATAGCGAACATGGCCTCCAATACACAACAGCTTTGGAATCAAATGCAGTCATGGGTCAAAGGCGTGAATGAAGTTATTACGACTTGGTGAAAAGCGATTGATGACCTCACTTCTTTAGTGCGACGGTTAGCGGTCTCAAGAAAAGAAGAAGCTAAGGTATGTGGAATTTGTTCAATGGTTGGACATCCTCTCGATTCATGTCCAATTTTGCAGAAGACAATCTTTGAGCAATGAATGCCGTGGGAGGATTCAATGGACCAAATCAAAGGAAGTACGACCCATTCTCCAACACTTATAATCCGGATGGCGCGATCATCCGAACTTCCGATATGGGAATCCTCAAGGACAACAAGTTTCCACGAATTTCCAGCCATATAGACCACCATTCATGCAACGCCAAAACCCAAATATACCGTCAACTTCCAAAGTAAGTCTTCTTTAGAAGGCATTACAAACTTTAACCACGAATACTTTGGCGTTTCAATGTCTACTAAGCGAGCATTCAAACTTGGAAAATCAACAAAGAAATTTTGACAATCAATTGAGTCAAATTGCAGCAGCGGTAAACCGATCGGAATCGCGAATTCTGGAAATTTTCCAAGACAACCGGAGGTGAATCCTAGACAAAGTGCAAAGGCAATCACGCTATGCGAAGTGGTAAAGAATTGCCGAATCAATTCAAAGCTTCAAAACGAGAAATAGAGGAAGAGATCACGCACTCACCGGAAGAGAAGCAAAAAGTCGTGATTAACAAGGTGCTTCCACCTCCTTTTCCGAGTAGATTAGCAAAGGCGAAGAAGGAAGAACAAGAAAAGGAAATTTTGGACACTTTCCGAAAGGTTCAGGTAAATATTCCTCTTCTTGATGCAATTAAACAGATTCCGCGTTATGCTAAATTTCTTAAGGAGCTTTGTACGTCCAAGAGGAAATTAAAATCCAATGAGAAAGTTCAGTTAGGCGAAAACGTTTCAGCCATTTTGCAAAAGAAAAAGCTCCCACCGAAATGCCAAGATCCAGGTATGTTTACTATTCCGTGTCAAATTGGCAATCTGCGAATTGAAAGGGCTATGTTAGATTTAGGTGCGTCCATTAATGTCATGCCATATGATGTTTATAAATCTTTGAATGTTGGACCTCTTAAAGAAACTAACGTGGTGATTCAATTAGCAGATCGATCAAATGCTTACCCGAAAGGTGTGCTAGAGGATATATTGGTTCAGTGGGAAACATGCTTTTTCCGGCTGACTTTTATATTTTGCAGATGGGCACAGATGACTCATCATCTTCCACTCCGATTTTATTCGGAAGACCGTTTTTGAAAACAACTAGAACAAAAATCGATGTTCACGACGGGTCGTTAACTATGGAATTTGATGGTGACTTAATTAAATTCAATATCTATAATACCATGAAAATTCCAGATGATGAGCAATCTGTTGTCTATGTAGATTTTGTTGACACATGGATGCAGGAACATTGGACTTCGGACATCACAGATGAAGATGAATTAGTGGAGGATGCGTCAGTTTTTCATGGGTGTGAAGAATCAGCAAAAATTGGAAGTCACCAGTGATTATGATTGTTCACCAAGGGATGAGGAGCTTGCGTTGTTTGAAGACTCCAGAGGGAACGTAACTGGCGCAAAACGTTGGCAAAATAAGGAGAAATTCACATTACCTACTGAACTAGTAGCAGACACGTCACAAGGGAATGGGAATTATGCGTCAGTGGAAGCCTTGAAGAAAAACGAAAGTGACGCTCCATATTGGCAAAATAAGGAGGAATTTACGCTGACTAGGGAAGCCAAGGTAAAAACGCTACAGTGGGAGGAAGATGCTGATTTGATGGTGCTTAACAATCAAGAGGACATGTTCACATGTGCAGTGGAAACAGCCACCCCATTTCTCCAGCAACTTACGTCCATACAAGCTTCAAGAGAGGAAGACAAGTTGCTGTCATCATTGATCAAACCACCAACTTTGGAATTGAAAAGCTTGCCCAATCACCTTAAATATATCTTTTTAGGTGAGAAAGATACATTGCCTTTGATTATTTCTAACCAACTTTCGATTTGCGGAAAATCAATGATCAATGTTTTGAAGGCGATAAAGAAGCTTTTGGGTGGACAATCGCCGATTTGAAAGGAATCACCCCACTATATGCATGCATCGAATTTTGATGGAGGATGAGGCGAAAGAGGTGCGGCAACCACGTCGACAACCCGCCAATGATGGACGTGGTAAAGAAAGAGATTTTGAAACTTCTTGCAGGGCATCATTTATCCGATTTCGGACGATGAAGTGGGTAAGTCCGTACAAGTCGCATCAAGAAAACTGTGTTACTGGTAATGGAAAACAAAGAACGGTGAGTTAATTCCACTCGTGTTCAAAATGGTTGGCGGTATGCATAGATTATAGGAGGCTTAATTCAGCCATTAGAAAAGATCACTTTCCGCTTCCTTTTATTGATCGATGCTTGAAAGATTAGCGGAAAATCTCATTATTGTTGTTTAGATGGGTATTCGTGATATCATCGATTTTGGTGGCACCACGAGACCAGGAAAAGACGACTTTCACATGCCCATTCGGTACCTTCGCCACCGATTTAATGCCATTTGATTGTGCAACGCATCAAATGACATTCCAACGGTGTATGGTAAGTATTTTCTCCAATTTAGTGGAAAATTGCATGGAAATTTTATGGACGATTTCACTGCTTATGGAGAGTCTTTTGAAGCATGCATCATTAACCTTGAAAAAGTGCTAAACGTTGCATTGAAACTAATTTGGTTTTAAATTACGAAGTGTCACTTTATGGTTAATGAAGGCATTATTTTGGGTCACACTGTTTTCGTCAAAAGGAATTGAAGTCGATAAGGCCAAGATAGATGTTATTCAATCTTTATCTTACCCCGCGAATGTGCGGAAGTTCGCTCTTTCTTGGTCATGCAGATTTTATCGGCGATTTATCAAGGACTTCTCCAAGATTACGCAGACCCACGTGCCAATTACTCCAAAAGATGTGCAATTCAATTTTGATGAACAATGCCGAAATGCGTTCAACGAGCTAAAGGAGCGTCTCACTACCGCACCAATTATTCAGCCACCACGTTGGGACATTCCTTTCGAGTTGATGTGCGACGCGTCAGATTATGCAGTAGGCGTGGTGTTGGGACAGAAAGTGGATAAGGTACCGCATGTCATTTATTATGCTTCTATGACACTTAATGATGCGCAGAAAAATTATTCCACAACGGAGAAGGAGTTTCTAGCAGTCGTCTTTGGCTTGGAGAAGTTTCGGTCTTATTTGCTGGGAACCAAGGTGATTATTTATTCCGATCATGCCGCGCTAAGGTACTTAGTGAACAAGAAAGAAGCTAAGCCCAGATTGATTCGCTGGATCTTATTGATTCAAGAATTTGATGTGGAAATTCGCGATAAGAAAGGAGCGGAGAATTTGGTGGTCGATCACTTGTCAATCACACCCAAAGCTACATCCGATGTCCTTCACGACAAATTTCCTGATGAGAGCCTTTTCAGCGATTCAACAGTAACACCTTGGTATCGCAGACATCGTTAATTTTTAGTTACCAAGTCGTTACCTAATGATTTGACTAGAGTCAAAAAGATAAAATTAAGCGTGAGGCTAAATATTATGTTTGGGATGAGCCTTACCGTGGAAATTTTGTCTTGATCGATTGTTAGAGATGCGTCACAGATGATGAAGTTTCATCTATTTTACAATTTTGTCATTCATCCGTGTGGGGACATTTCGCCTAAACGAATCATGCGGAAAATTTTAGAATGTGGATTGTTTTGGCCTAAGTTATTTTATGACTCTTACATGTTTTGCAAGTCTTGTGATCGTTGTCGAGAACAGTAACTTGGGATCCAAGAATCGATGCCATTGACGAACATTACGGTATGTGAAATTTTTGATGTTTGGGGCATAGATTTTATGGGTCCGCTCCTTCTTCTTTCTTTGGTAAGAATTACATTCTCTTGGCGATGGATTATGTTTCTAAGTGGGTCAAGCTAAGGCTACTATATCGATGATGCTAAACGGTCATTGATTTTGTTAAATCAAATATTTTGTCAGTTTGGAATGCCTCGAGCCATCATTAGCGATCGAGGAACGATTTTGCAACAAGATTTTGAAGCGCTCATGAAACGATATGGTATTACGCACCGAATCTCTACCGCCTATCATCCGCAAACCAAGGGCAAGTCAAGTATCCAACAGGAAATCAAGTCCATCTTGGAAAAGTGGTTAACCCAAACCGCAAAGATTGAGTCTTCGTTTGATGACGCTTTATGGGCTTATCGACCGCATACAAAACTCCTATAGTATGTCGCCTTACAAAGTTAGTTTTCGTAAGCCTTGTCATTTACCCGTGGAAATTGAACATAGAGCTTATCGGGCGCCAAGCGCTTAAACATGGATCAATTAGAGGTAAGCACTAGTCGGAAATTACAATTGCAAGAATTGGAGGAGATTCGTAATGAGGCATATGAAAATTCAAAAATTTACAAGGATAAAACTAAAGCTTTTCATGATAAGATGATTTCTAGGAAACATTTTTCCACCGGACAAAAAGTTCTTCTTTATCATTCAAAGCTTAAGTTATTTCCTGGAAAATTACGATCTCGTTGGCTTGGCCCATTCATTGTTACTAACGTGTTTTCTCATGGTGCGGTAGAAATACAGAGCGTTGATACTTCTAAAATTTTCAAGGTTAACGGACATCGCCTTAAGCCTTATTATGAACATTCATCGATCGAACAGGTTGACGAAATTGGGTTGGTTCCACCAACCTATCTCTGAATCGGTAAGTTCCAACATAAGTTCAAATTTCACACTATAAAGAAGTGTTAAGAAAGTGTTCTGGGTTTGTCATTATTCCTTCTTTAATAGTTTTATTTTCATTATTTAGTTAGAATTTTAATTTATTTTATTATTATTTTCTGTCACAATTTTTATTTTGTTTTATTTTTCTTGTCAGTTTTCATTTACTTTAAATTTCTTAAAAAAAAAAAAAAAAAAAAAAACGAAAAACTTTTGGTCACCGCCCACTCCTTTTGTTTTCCCCCAAATAACTTCACACACACTCTCCTCTGTCATCTTGTTCCCTCAGCCACGCCAGCCCCTGTTCATCTTCTCTCCTCCAGATTTTGTTTTTCTTGCTTTCCATCTACCCTCCATTTTACACTTGATTTTACCAATTTCTTCACTTCCCATTCATGGCCATACCCTAACTTTTCTATTTCTCCACTCATCACTTTCCCCATTGTCGACAGCCCCTGCTTCTCTCCTCTTTCCAGATTTTCTTCTTCCTTGATTTTCACCCAATCCTCAAGTTCACAGCCAACTCCACCCCATCTTCTCCACATTGCGTGGCTGTCTTCCCTTCAGATTTTCCCCAACATTCTCCAGCCCATTCACGACATTACCTCAATCCCTAATTTTCCAGATTTCTTTTTCACCACAACCCTTCATTCTTGCTATTTCTCCGGCCATTCCACAATGTCCACTGCCTAAAGCCTCGGTTTCACCACTCATTCACTTGAATCTTTCAATTTCTTCATATCTCTCCCATTCACGTCACCCCCACGCTCCATATCGCCAGCTGTTGGTCTCTGTTTTTGTCGATTATTAATTTTCTCAGTCCACCTTCTGTTCACGTTTTTGGTGTTTTCGTGACTGTTGTGTTTGGTTTTTGCAGGTTTTCTTCTCTGATTGTGACCATGCCCAGCAAAAAGAGCCAAGCATCGACGGAACCTGTCCCCATTCAGGTTGTTTACCCACCACAAGCTCCACCAAGAACCGCAGCTTCAACTTCCACACCGACAGCCAGGTACCCAACTCCAAGAACGCGTCTACGATCCCAACAAGGTAGAGGAGTGGAGTCCCGCACCAGATCTCAAAATGCAGGGTGCACATCCTTTGTGTTACCTGACGATACCGAAAAATTTGAGCTTCTTCAACAGCGAAAGATATCTCCCTGTAAGTCTATTAATTTTGACACACTGCAAGCGTTAGGCGTATATGATAGTTTTGTGCAATTATTGGGTCCTATCGCATGGAGTTCTTTTGCTCGTATAAATTGTCCTGCTTTCCACGAATTAACCAGGGAATTTTATACCACATTTCGGTTTAATTGTGACGACAATTTTCATATGCATATCATGGACGCTGTTAAATTTCGATTAATGGGAAAGGACTTTGCCTTTTCGATTGCTGACTTTAATGTTGCATTGGGATTTATGTCTACTGCTGATATTGAATCTGAATTATTTCCAAATTCTCAATGTGATTTTCATTATGATTTCAATGCGTCGGAACTTTGGCATCAATGGTCTGTTGACCCTCTTCCCTACAATGCTAGCTTGTCTAAGAGTTCTTTTCTTAAAAACCCGGTTTTCAAAATTATGCATCGGTTGTTAGCCTTCAATTTTTCTGGTCGTAAGGATGCTGCAGGTACTTTATCAAAGGCTGAATTTTACTTTCTGTGGTGTATGGATAGACATATTCCTGTCAACTTAGGATTTTGGTTTATGAATCAGTTTCATTCTGTGTTGCGAAAACAATCTAAACCATTAATCCTTGGTTCATATATCACCCAGATGGCTGTTAATTTGAATGTTTTAGATCTTGACAATATCGACATGACTGTGGCTTGTGAGCTCGAGCCATTGGATATTGACTGTTTATGCAGGATGGGGATTGTGGACCTAAGCCAAGGACACCTTTCTTTTACTCTTCCCGGCGACCACCTTCCCTAGCACCAACCTCAACAGGACGTCGTCGGACTCCATCAGCTGCACCACACAATCAGCCACAAGAGAACTCTGCTGCCCGTCCCAACGCCATGATGACCGGGACACTCGCTTTAGCAGACTTGAACGGGCAATGCACCGGATGGAAACCAACTTAATGGCTTATTGAAGTATCACGGCTTTCAGCCGCCCCACCCACCAACACCCTAATTCTGCTTACTAGAGAAGCTTCCTTACCTCTTTTCCTTTATTTTTATGCTTTTCTATCATTGAGGACAATGCTGAGTTTAGGTGTGGGCGTTCTTTACATTTTATGTGGATAATTTTGGCTTTGATGTGCACATTGCTGGAATATTTTGGCTGTTTTGGTTGAATGTTGGTGATGTTTTGGGTGCATTTTAATCAAAGTTACATATCAACCCATGAAACCCGATCATAGTAATTTGGATGACATTGAGCATACACATGAAGTTGATTTGGGCTAAGTAGTTTTAAGATGCGACATTGATTAATTGCTCTAACTAATCTTATAGACTTGGTCAAAATTTTGCAATTGGAGTGATGGAGTAAATGTGAAACTTAAGTGGATTCTTAATTTCAATTCACCAAATGAGGAAATTGAGCCTAAATGACATCATCTTCATGTCATAATATTTTCTTGAATTGAATGGTGCTCCTCTAGTTGTGTTGCCTCTAGAACTTGCATGGAACCGGTTTGTGTATTGTTTGGTCACAAGGACTTAGAAATGATTAAGGCCATCTTTGTTTAAAACCATTTGGCTTAAAAAAATTGACTCACCTACTACTCTTCCTTTGGAAACAATTTTGAGCCTTGACCTTATTCCTTGAGTCATCACCTCACATTAGAAACCTAACAACCCCATTAGCTTACCTTATCACAAGTTGAATGAAGCATTAACTAAATTGGGACTTTTGTTATATAGTGTGATCTGAGATACTTTTATAGGTACATCTACTCATATTTTTATCACTTTCTCGTGTTGTTATTATTTTCCCGTGTTCTTAGAACTATTTCATTTAAAAAAAAAAAAAAAAAAGAAAAGAAAAGAAAGAAAAGAAAACAAAAGAGAGAAAAATCAGAAAAGGAAAGAGGAGAAAGAATAAAGTATAGTAGCTTGAGTTAGAATGAATAGATGTAGTTCCTTTTCATGTTTGTCTCAGAGTTAAATTGTGTGTTTTTTTTTAATTGATGCTTTATGAAAACTTGTGACAAAACCTCTTTACCATATTTTTACCTCACCCATGAACCAAGCCCCATTACAACCATTAAGAAAGTCCTTTTGATCTATGAGCCCATGTGATCCAAATGAATAAGAATTGGTGAAATTGCAAGCCTATGGTAGTGCAACATGATAGAGTGAGATTTGAGTGAAACATCTACCGAAAACACTTGAGTGTAAGAGTGAAATCCGTGAGAAGAATTCACTTAATTTCATGTTTACTGTTGAACAAAGGTGCTGAATTTTGACTTGGTTTGTTGGCATTAGTGAAAAGCAATTATGATGTATGTCGCAAATTGAATTTGGTTAGCCTAAGTTGGTGGATTGTGTGCACTTAATTTCTGAAGGATAAATTGATTGAGTTAATGGTTTGATATGTTGCTCGAGGGCAAGCAAAGGTTCGGTGTGGGGGAATTTGATAAGTCATTTTAAATGCATATGTTTTGGACTTAATTTGGTTGATTTGTGAAATTGGTTTATAAAAGTTGATGGAATTGTTGTATAAATGTTCACAGATGGTCTTCAACACCAAAAAGACGAAAAAGGATCAAAAAGAGGGAAAATATGGCGAGAAGTCGAAAATCCTCAATCAAGGAAATTAGAGATTAGGCGTGGGCACGCCCAAGGACAGAATCCCAAATCTGCAGACTTCAGAATTTATCTCCAATTAGAACACAATCGCCAAGATTCTGTGGATCCTTTTAAGAAGTTCCGCCACAATTGAAGATGACCTAAGGGGATAGAATCTAATAAAAACAAAAAGAAAAGGAGATGAAAATTGGGGGGATTGTAAAAAAAAAGGAGGCTGACGTGGATGTGAAGGAGGGCTAGGTTTTGAGACATGAGAAAAAGGCAATAGGGAGGGAGGCGGCTGGAGTTTTACGCAGACAACAGCTTCTTGAGTTTTCCAGCTTTTGAGAAAATTAGCAACGATACTCACATTCCTAGTCATCACATACCGCAGATTATTTTCGCTTTCATAGTTTAATCCTCCAAATTTTCAAGTAGTCTTCAGATAAGTTTAGAGGCCTTTAGTGATTTAATTTTCGCTTCCTTGTCTTCAATTTTCTCGAGAATTTATCTTGTCATTAACGTTACTTTACTAAAACTAGTTATGGAGATTGTCTCTTTATTTATTTCTTGTGTTTTCCATTCAAATATGAGGAACTAATTTTCTTGTCTTGGTTGAGGATCCAAGTTCCATGCTATTGTGGTGAGATGTTTTGAAACTTCTTCAATTTTATTAACGCTCATCGGGTAATTTCAGATTAATATTTTTAAGTGGATTCGTTAGTTTCTAGGTGCGCAACTAGAGATTAATGGATTTGATTGCTAGGTTAACAAAATCTGACGTTCAATTTTGGTAATCACAAGTAGCAATTAGGATTAACCTCTCTACGTTAGAGTCGGAAAGTTCTAAGAAATTATCCACCTGATTGACTTCATGTAGTACATGTTATCACTTTTCATTGGGATCTTAATGCTATTATGCAATTAATCTATGATCGTATCTAGATTGTTGCTTAATAAGGTTGCTAGGATACATGTTTCTAGTCAATATAATTGATAGAAGATTCTCTCAATGAATGTTCGTTAATAATCATACTTTTGTCGAGGATCCATAATAGCATGGTAACATCGGTGACCAAACCAAGGTATTTTCCTATCGATTTTCGCCTTGATTATTACTTAAATTGCAATTTTTCCTTTCTCGATTTTTATTCTTCTTTCAGAAGTAACTAAACCCCTTTTTATTATTTGTGTCGTTGAATTCGTGATTTTCATAATCGTAAAATTCTCGTGAACGATATCCGCTTGCCGCTACTACATTAACTTGTTTTAACGGAAGTGATTTCTTTTATATTTGGTTGCAGGCGACAGCATCACCAAGGTGATTGAGATTGTGTGGATTTAGTTCAATTCGAGCTTTATTAAATTGTTGATAATGAGGAAGATATAAATGTTTTGAAGGCTTAAGGTTTAGTAAGAAGGGTCTTGTAATTTTTCTATGCTATTAAATGGAGAAGAAAAGAAGAAATTGGGCTAGGTCCATTTTAAATTGTAAATAAATGAAGAGTAAAGGAAGTATGGGCTAAGGTACATTTTCATTGTAAAGTAAATGAAAAAGATAGAAGCTTGGGCTTGTAGCCCTTTTAAAATGTCATTTGCATAAAGAAAGGACTTTTATGGTGGGTTGTAGGGGGGCCCACGAAATTTTAAGTTAGAAGGAGGGAAAGTTTGAAATTGGTGAAAGTTATAAGGAGGGAAAGATGGAATTGGGCTTAAGTGGGCTTAACACTTAAGTTAATTAGTTGATAAAAGAAGGAAGCTTGGGCTTAATAATTTAAATGAGGCCCACGAAATTATGCTTAGGTTGGTAGTTAAGGAAGAGAAGCTTGTAAAGGAAATAAAAAGGAATGAAAATGAAAGAGGCATAAGGAAGTGTCGTATGGCAAGTGTGAGGGACGAAAATTGAAGGCTTGAGGAGAGGAGATGGATTTCGGCCAAGACAAAGGAGAAGAAGAAGAGAGGTTAGTTCATCTTGTAAGAAGAGAGTGTCAAAAATTCAAAAGAAAAGAGAGGTGAGTGTCGAAATTTCAAGGAGAAAAAGAGAGAGTGGTTCAGCAAAGAGGAAGAAGAAGAAGAAGAAAAGAGTTGGGTTTTTGTGTTGTAAGCAAGAAGAAAGTGGAAAGGAAGAGGTTATCATCTATTGGAGATAAGAAGAAAAATTCGTGGGTCATCTCCCAAGGTAAGGAATTTCGAATTTTTGTGGGTTTTATGTTAGAGTTTGTGTTTCTTGCTTCCAAAGGGTGGTGTGAAGAGGGATTAAAGATAGAACAAAAAAAGAAAGAAGAAGAGTTATGAAGTTGAAGCAAAAATCTGATTCTCGTTAGTTTCTTATTAGGTAGAAGATTTTCAAATTTTGTTGGTTATTTAAGATAAGTGTTGATGTTAATGGTTTAGATAAAATATAAGTGAGATTATGTATTTTCCCATGCCTTAGAATTTTCCAGCATTGTTTCTTTTGTTAATTAGGGCTTGATTGTTAAGGTTTTGTATTTCACGCTTAACAGTGGTGATTGGAAGAAGTCTTTGAGAGGGAATAAGCAAAATATGATTTTATGGAAGTAAAAGCCTGATTTTCGTGGGTTAGGGATTTCGAAACTTCTTGATTGTATTGTTAGGTTTTATCTTTTCTTGTTCGCAAATGATGGTTATAGTTTAGGAATGGCATAGGCAAAGGTAGGTAGGTTTTAATTCATGTTTTCCATTCTTGCGAATTTTTCAGCTTTGATGTTTAGTGTTACTTAAGGCTTTTATACTTTGATTAAGGACAAATAAGGTAATTGGAGGTATAAGAAAGGTATAAGTGAGAGTAAGTCGGGTTAAAATCAAGTTTTTGCATTCTTGCCAATTTTCCAGCATAGTGACCCTTTGGTAATTAGACTTTTTGTGCTTTGATTAAGGTCCAATAAGGCACTTGGAGATTGAAGAAGGACATGTTGACCAATCCTAGAGCTAAAGAAGTCAAGGTGGGTAATGCGTTTATAGTTTGAATTTGAGGCCAATTATGTGATTAAAAAAAATCAAGAAAAGAGTGTTTGGTTGAAAATTGTGATTTTCGAATGACTAAATCCAATGTTTTGGAAATGATTTGGAAATTACCATTATCTGAGATGTTTCGACAAATTTGAGAAAATTGATGCTTTTTCAATTAATTCGAAAGTGTTGCATTCTTTGTGGGATTGGATTATGTAATGTGAATGTTAATACATGTGAATGTTATGTGAAATTGTAAATGTCATTTTGTGATATGGCATAATATGCGAAAGTTAAGTTTCGAACTGGGCCTTCGGGCAATCCGATTTGCAAGTATGAATTATGTGATTATGTGTTTGTTTGGGAGAGAGAGTAACGTCCTGTTAGTCACGTGCACGTTGACGTATAGCCTTCTCCCGGCTGCCCGCTTTGGCCCTACGAGATCCAAAATTGGACTCGTCCTGTTTACGGTATAACCTTCGGGTTGTCCGTCCCGTTCTACGGAACTCTCGAGCCAATTGTTTGTGTGCTGCATCTTTGCATATGTATTGACATATTATGTGTTATGTGCTGAATGCATGTGTTGAAATTGTTCTAATTGCGATAAGTTTAGATTTTGAAGAACTAAATATTTGAGGCTTTCGCCCGAGGAATTATAAAAGTTTTATGATTATTTTGGGAAAGTTGAAAGTTTGAAAAAGAAACTTTGATAAATTTCTACTGCAAAATGTTTATAAATGAAAATTAAGTTTAAAAGCGTTTTTGCTTCTGTTCTATTATAAACTTATTACCCACGGAGCCGTCGAGCTCACCCCCCATTTTCTCCTCCACAGGTTTGAACAGGAAACTAGGTCATCGCATCGGGATTGAGACAACTCCGATGCATTTTGATGGTTTAGAAGTCATATGTTAGAAAACTAGATTTTAGATAGCATTTTTTGAAGCTAAAGAAGTACTTTGTGTTTTGTTCTTCTAGACTTTGATGTATTTGGGCTAAAATGCCTTTGAAGCATTGTATTTGCTTATTTCTGTGAAAATGTAAGAGTTTGAAGTGAAAGTGTATTGTATATGTTTCCTTTAATATTTGCGGTGTCAAAGGTAAAGTGTATTAAACATGTATGATCGTATGTTTGGAATTGATAAAAGCATAAGATGAGATTGTATTTTCAATTATGAGTTGGAAGTAAGTTGATGATTAGTTTGAGAAATGTTTAGAAATCTTAAGATTGTGATGTTGCTGTCCATTTGAGACAATTGAGTTGTTTTGGTAGTTGGATGATTGAAAATATGGAAGATTGAAGTGGTTTTATGCAGGTTTATAGTTGGATAAATGAATTTGAAGATTTTGGCTAGATGCATTTTAGGGGAGATGCTGTCCAAATTTTCCTAAATTTGGGCAGCAACTTCGCTTAAGTTTTAGACCTCCTAAACGGTTGATTTAGATTAAGAGGTCTTCTGGAAGTTCGTAGAGAATGTTAAGATCTTTAAAATGGTATAAAATGGGTCATTTCAGGACTTAAAATGAAGAAGTTATAGGGTTTGAGAGTTTTCAGATTTCTATTCGCGGATATTGTTCATTCTGCATTTTTGCAGAATCTTTAGAGGCATTTTTCACCTTCTTAGAGACAGTTTTAAGTTTTTCTTTCTTCATAGAAAATGTAGCTTATCTTTTCCTCTTATAATTTGATGTATGATTTGCGATGTTTGAATATGGGAGTAAGAAGTTATGAGCATTTGAAGATTGCTGTTACTGTTCATGCTGCAAAATTACTGTTCCATTGGTTTTTCATTTTGGCTGAAATTTCAAGTGTGTTTTTACCTCTCCAAATGATTGATTTGGCTTTTCCTTCCTTCATAAGGGTTGTAGATCATCTTTTTCCCTTTCCAACGAGGTATGATATGTCTTGTTCGGAGTTAGGAGTAAAAAGTTATGAGAGTCGGAAGTTGACTTTTTACTATTCATTTGGTAAATGCAAATTTTCCTCTTCTAACTTTTGCAATTGACTCCCGATTTTTCCGATTTTCGAACCATTGGTTTTCTCAACAAATTTTCTACCCTCTCTCACAAAAATGTAAAATTTTCGGATTAGTTGAATTTTGTCAGAAAATTGCCCCCAAGTTTGTTTGAACCATTTGTTCGATTTGCTTTCGTTTTTATTCTTTCGTTTCGTTTTCCGGTTGGAACCCGATTCATGTATAAGTATGAAGGTTTCGGATTAAGTAGTTGGATATCCGGTAATGGGTTCTAACAGAGACTCTTTGGATGGGTCAGAGATTATGTGTGCCTGATGTGGATGAGCTGAGACGAGAGATTCTAGAGGAGGCGAATGTGGCTGCCTATGCGATGCATCCTGGTGTCACCAAGATGTATAATACTCTTGATCAGTTGGCCCAGAAGTATGTGGTAGAGATTGTGCGACTGCATGGGGTTCCATGTCGATCAGGTCGATAGGGATCCCAGACATCGAGAGGATTGGATTGTTGGCCTATAGATCGAGATTGCCTAGTGAGATGTCCCGCTTGCATGATGTGTTTCATGTGAGTATGCTCCGGAGATATCGCCGATCCGACTCATATGATCCCGGCTCAAGAGATCGAGATAGCGAGTGATTTGAGTTATGTTGAGGAGCCGGTGCAGATTATCGGATCGCGGGTCAAGCAATTGAGGAGCAGGGTGATTCTATTGGTGAAAGTCCTATGGAAGAACCATTCTTCAGAGGAAGCAACATGGGAGACTGAGGAGCACATGAGGAGGCAAGACCTCATCTGCTCGACCAGTCAGGTATGAAATTTTGGGATGAAATTTTCTTTTAGGAGGGAGAATTGTAGAAGATCCTGCTACCTGATGCGATGAGCATCGTGTTATGAGTGTAGAGTTGTTAGTGCTTAATTTGTGATCGAGTGTTTTGTGGCCTCTGATTTTAGAGAGATAGATAATTTTACACATGCATATACATAGTGACATGCATTCATGATTGTTTCGGCATTTGATAGTGATTGTGTTTGAAAAAGTGAAATTGAGATGATTTTGTGAATTGTGATTATTAAAAATGTTGAAATAATTAGGTTAGTGAAATCTTGCGATTTTGAATTTTGGTGGAATTATTGTATTTGTATATGTTGGTAAAGTTATGGTGTATTGAAAGATATATTTATAGTTGGGAGCAAGAAATAAATTAAATGAAGTTTTGGAGATAGTTTGGTTATATTGGAAAGGGGAGAACTAAATGGAGTTAGTTCAAAAGTAACTAAGTTAGAGTTTATTCATTAAGAAAGTGACATGTGTACTTGGACTTTGTACTCTAGCTAGGAGTAGGTGGTCACTATTCCTTGAGGGCTGATGGGTTAAGTTTTGTCCAAGCCTTCTTTATTCCTTTCTTTCTAAAACTTCTCTCTCTCCGAGACATAGAGCTTTCCCACCCAAAATATCTTCTAAGGGACTTTGGTGTTCTTCCTTTCTTTCACCAACCTTTCTCTGCCATTGGTGTTTTTGACTTTAAGGAGAAACCAGAAGCTGATCTTTTCGTGTGGAGTTTAGGGCTTGAAGATTTGTTTGAGTTCTCATCGTAAGTGTTAGAGAAATCCTCATTGTTAGGGATTTGTGAAATAAAGTTGAGAGATTTCATCATCTTCAAGGAAAATGTATTTCATATGTTTGTTCATAAATACTGGGTAGTTGGAGAAATAAATTATGTTATAGTGTTAAATGAGTTGTTGAGAAAACTTTTGGTGTTCGGTGATATGATCTATATAAGTGGACATGTTCGATGTAAAAATCACCAAGGAAAATCACTGAAGCGAAAATCAGTGAAGGAAAATCAGCTGAAGCAAAAGCAGACAATATGGACTTGATATTGATAGATTTGGACAAAATTTCCTTCTTGAAAGTTGTAGATCTCTCTTTTCTCTATGATATAGATGCCAAGTTTGTGCAATTTGAATATCGGAGTCAAAAGATATGATCTATATAAGTGGACATGTTCTGGACAGAAAAATCAGCTGAAGGAAAATCAGCTGAAGCAAAAGCAGACGATATGGACTTGATATCGATAGATTTGGACAAAATTTCCTTCTTGAAAGTTGTAGATCTCTCTTTTCTCTATGAGATAGATGCCCAGTTTGTCCAATTTGAATATCGGAGTCAAAAGTTATGATCTATATAAGTGGACATATTCTGGACAGAAAAATCAGCTGAAGGAAAATCAGCTGAAGCGAAAATCAGCTGAAGGAAAATCAGCTGAAGCAAAAGTAGACGATATGGACTTGATATCGATAGATTTGGACAAAATTTCCTTCTTCAAAGTTGTAGATATCTCTTTTCTCTATGAGATAGATGCCAATTTTGTCCAATTTGAATATCAGAGTCAAAAGATATGATCTATATAAATGGACATGTTCTGGACAGAAAAATCAGCTGAAGGAAAATCAATCGAAGGAAAATCAGTCAAGCAAAAGCGATTTATATGGACTTGATATCGATAGATTTGGAAAAATTTCCTTCTTGAAAGTTGTAGATCTCTCTTTTCTCTATGAGATAGATGCCAAATTTGTCCAATTTGAATATCGGAGTCAAAATATATGATCTATATAAGTGGATATGTTCTGGACAGAAAAATCAGCTGAAGCGAAAATCAGCTGAAGGAAAATCAGCTGAAACGAAAATCAGCTGAAGCAAAAATCAGCTGAAGCGAAAATCAGCTGAAGGAAAATCAGCTGAAGCGAAAATCAGCTGAAGCGAAAATCAGCTGAAGCGAAAACCAGCTGAAGCAAAAATCAGACGGAAGGAAAACAGTCTGTGCATAGATCAATGTTTTGAGGATAACTTGAGCTATAGAGCTCCAAATGACCTGATTCTTGAAGCATTAGATTCCTAACACATTTCCTTATCTCTCCACAAACAATTTATGGTTTTTATTATTAAATTGGAAATGATTGATTGAATCAAAGTAAGGGTATTGGTGGAGGGAACATGAACTAGATGTTTTACTGAACATGTTTCAGTATCTTGATGATATCTTGGTTTGTGGTATTCCTATTAAGGTGATACTTGATTCGTTATGAACTAGAGAAAGAGGTCTATAATTGTGATAAAGACTGAGAGTTTGAATTTTAATTTACGGGATTGCAATTATCGAAAGAGAGTCCATTATAGTTTCTAATGTGACCAAAGAGTTATGTTGTAACTAGCGGAGTATGATTAGAGTTTGAGTGAGTGAATTTGAATTTAAGGGAATGCTATTGACCTAGTGAATAGTGAATTGTGATTGTGAAGCGAGAGATAGCAATTTGGGTCTTAATGCTGGGAAATCATGATCATGCATCATATAGTTTGAATTAAGACATGTGCATCAGTGAATTGAATTAATTGAGCAAGTGGTGATGATAATTCATTTGAATTGTTATAGGCGTCGTTGGATCGACGGACCACGGACATTACCGGGACTTCGAGCAGAGCTCGGAAGTTACAGGTGAATAACCTAGTTGGTTCCTCGGTTTTATGTGATTAAATGTCTGTGAATGTGTGTGAATTAAGTGTCAAAGTGAGTGATATAAATGTGAAGTGAATGAGCTAAATCGATAAGTGTTAGTGATTGCACCAAGTGTGATTTATAAATGTGAATACCGTGAATGAGAATCAGCGATAAAATTGTGAGTAAGTGTTTTGATTGTGATTAGCGAGTGAAGTGAGATAAATGTGTTAGAGATCGCAAGTGTTAGTGCATGCTAAGCATGAACATAAGTGGTAATTAATCGGTTGTGGCTGGAGCTTAGTGATCGAGCTTTAAGCTCGATATCGTTGAATGGGCCTAAGGCCAAAAGGAAATAGTGCATACCCGAGGGCTCTCCTATTCCTAAAGTGAGTGGGCGTAGTGCATACCCTAAGGGCTCTCCTACTTGCCAAAATGTGAATATTGCCAACCACAACAACATCATAAAATGAGAAATTGCATACATTATGCGTTTGTCGATTAGTAGCGAAATTGTGAATACGTGTGATGTGTGCATAGTGTGAATTGATATGTGATAGTGTAATCGTAAATTGTGTAAAGTGTTTATAGTGTTATAAATTGTGTTAAAATATATCTATGAGATATATATTAGATGTATATGCATGAGTTGGGTGAACCATCGATGGTGGTTTCTCATTGAGTTCGCAAACTCACCCAACATTGCAATATATTTTTCAGACACGTCGAGGGACTCTAGCTCCCGTGTCGACGCTTCTGCAGTGCGTTCGTGATCAAGTCAAGATGATGGATCGCAGTCGGTCACCGGGATGACTTTTTTGGGACTATATTTTTGGGATGACCTAGTATAGACGTTTTTATCAGTTTCCCTTTTTGGGATTGTGGTATGATTGTAGGGGACTGATAGACTGGTCTATATTTTGGATTGATATTGTGAAATGAAAGAAATATTGTGGTTTTAAATATTAGTGAATTGCATGTTGCGGTTTAATTTTGTTGATGCCATGCGAGTATCTAGTGATTGTTTCGTTTAGTAGCACTTCCTTACTGTAGGATATGCGTCGGAACGACCCACGGGCGTCCCGTGCGTACCCTACAGCAAGGGGGCGCTACATAACGTCAAGAATGTTCGAAAATCATCATTTTCAACTACTTTTATAAACAACATTTTTGTATTATTTCATAAACATTCGGAAATCATAAGCTTTCAAATCTTTACATAACTATATTCGATAAACATTTTCACAAATATTTGGAATTTAAAATTTTCAAACATCTTCTTAATAAAATCGAAATACTTTCCTTCTAGATTTTTCGAAAGTATACACAATAAACTTTCAAAGCATTCATCTTCTAATTTTTTTTTAAAACTCAAACAAACAATCTTTCAATTGTATCAAAGTATTCAAAACAATAAATTTACAATATCCGAAACAACACATTTTCAAACACTTTCACTTTCGGAATTTTTTTTTTCAAGAACACTTACAAAGCTCATAATTTCGAAAATAAATATGATACCCACCTTAGTTCCATGCAAGCATCTTGTCCAATGCTTCACTTTGACCTTTGCTTCTCTCTCTCTTCCAATTTAACAAACCCTAAACCATAATCATCCAAATTCACATCATAAATTACAATTTCTTCAAAATTGATTTCATAACTCACAAACTCATCATATTTCAAGCCATCTTAATCCAACAATTTCTAAAAATCTCAAAATCCCCCAATTTCCAAATTGAACCTAAGCCAATTCAATCAAATTCATTATCCTAATTAACTTAATTTCTCAAATTGAGCTTAGAAAACATCAATTCCTCTCATATTCAAGCTATTTCAATCTCCAATTTTCAAAATTGGCCTAAACCAATTTACACAAATTCAATACCATAAATCACAATTTCTTCAAAATTGATTTCATATTTCACCAATTCCTACTATTATTGATGATTCTGCACCATTAATTCACAAAATCCCCAAATTTCTAATTTGGCCTAAACCCCCAACTTACAATTTTTCAAATTAAATTCACCTAAAGCATAAACATCAAAATTAACTTAGGATATCTCAAATTCATCACTAATTCAAGCAATCTAAAGCAACATTTTTAAAAATCCCCAAAAACCTTATAAATTTCACTATTCATCATCTTCTTCACTAAGCTCTCTCTCTCTAGAATCTTCCATAACCAAACCCTAACCCATTCTTAAAGAAAACATGGAGAAGAAGAAGAATATACCTTAGGAAGCTTGAATCTTCTCCCTTTTCTTTTCTCCCACGACTTTCCTCCTTCTTCTCTCCTCTTTTCGTTTTCTTTCTTCTCCCTCTCATAACTCACGACACTCTCCTCTCTTCTTCTTCTATGTCTTCCTCTTGAAATAACAACGAAAATCATCTTGGAAACTTAAAAGTTTCGAAATCTCCATCACCCAAAATCATCTTTCTCCATTTTCTTCTTCTTTCTCCTCCAACGTTTCTTCTTTCATTCTAGAACAAACGAGCTTCTTCCTCTGCAAAAAAGATGACTATCCCTTTAATGTGTAATGCCACCTCATTAAAATAGCAGATAAATGACCATATTGCCCCTTCTTTTAAGCAATATTCCACCATTGCCCCTGCACAGGATTTTGAAAAACTGACTACTTGCGTCCTGTTTTCAAGTATATAAAAAAAATAATTTGGACAAACTTTCTTCTTCAAAATTGTTCCTCTAGATCATACGAATCCAACGCCACTGACCGCTATCAATTCGGATCAGAAACGAAGAAGTTATAGCTAAAATACTATCGGAACTTCACAAAAATCCGAGACTGAACATTAACATAACTTCAGTCCAGAAATTTACAATCTTAGGGATGAAATTAAATTTCGATCCCTTCACATGATTTGTAGCCCTATCTCTTAAATTTATTTGACCTCAAGAATCAACTCAATCGGAGTTGTACAGCTCCCGAAATTCGTAAAATACCGAACCATGTTCAGAAAATTATCAAACTTATAACCTATAACCAAATCTCTTACTTTGGTTGAATCAATCTCTTTCCATTAAATCTCCTAAAAATCATAATTCTTCAAGAAAATAAAATTAATTGTCTTAGGAATCCAACGCTTCGAGAATCAAATCAATCGGATGTCGAACAAAGGAATTATAAGCAAAAGATTACAAAAGGGATCGGATTAAAAACAAAGTATCGGAACTTCAAAACTGAACTTTTCAAAAATCATTTCTCTCGATCCCAAACTCGGAATTTGACAAATTTGGGGTCAATAAAAAGATCAAAGGAAGCTATACAACTTCCCTGAAGAACTCAAAATCAAATTAGGTCTCGAAAGAGGTCAAAACTTCAATCAAAGATTCTGTCCAAAACAGCTTTTCCTAAAAGACTTCCAATTTTTAATCGCTCATAACTCCTAGCTCCGACATCGAAAAATTGCAAACTTTATATCAATGGAAAGATACAAACATCACCTAAAACTTTCATGAAGACTACTTACTCCAATTCAGACTAAATCCATACGACGAGTGGCCTCGAAGCATAGAACACACAAATCTATACTTAATAGTATTTTTAAAACAAAGCATATCTGCAGAAAATCATATCTATCAATCCCGACATCGAAAAATAGCAAACTTTATGTTCACAAAAAGCTCTCGACAAAGACTACAATTTTTATGTTGATCATTTTCTCGAATTTTGCCTAAATCAAAAAGTCAACTTTTTCTTCAAAAAGTCAAACTCTAAGCGAATTTTGACTGATCATAACTCTCACTTCCGATATCGAAAAATATCAAACTTTATGGCTACAGAAAACTCTTAACATAAACTACAAGTTTCCAGAAGACAATTTTCTCAAATTTTGCCTCAAACAAAAAGTCAACTCTCTCAAGTCAAACTTTCTATCTCCAAAAGTCAATTTTCTTAATTTTTCAAATTCTCTCACTTTTCTCTTTATTTCTTGATTTTCTACTAACTTTTCAATCAATTCATTCGCTTAAACTTTCATCACTCATACAAATCTCCACAATTATCAAATACATTGAAAACTCATAATTCTTTTCTCAAAATTTCCTTAAAGCATAATTTCATCTCTAACATAATACTTAAATAAAACACTCATTCAATTTCATTTACTATTTCTAAATTCCAATTAAAGATCGGGGTCCGACATTTATCCTCCTCTTAAAAGAATTTCGTCTTTGAAATTCATACTTGATTAGACACCAAGTATCTTTTCCCTTTACTGTATGACACTGGTCACACACTTTTAAACTGATTTCTCGTCATACTTATCTTTCACTTATTCCATAGCAAAACACTGTTTCATTTTATTTTATCTCCAAACAGTCATTCTTTCATCTCACAAAGGTATAATTAATTTAATTTCATCCAAATGCTATCATTCAATTCAAATCTCAATTTTCATCATCACAAACCTAAAATTCATCAAAGTTCTTAACCCTCATCAATCACTTAATTAGGCCTTCACATAATTCATAAAAACCCATCTCCATGCTCATCTTTCACTCACAAATGGATATACAAAATCAAATCATCCTAATTCCCTATGAACTTCAAATCTCAATTTCATGCACAATTTCCTAAAATCACTTAACATTTGTATCATCTTCATCTATCAAGCACTTTGGCATGCACTTTATCTTTATCATACTCTCACAAATTCAATCTTATGCTTGAACACTTTTATACAAAACAGTTAGAAACAAACGCCTAAGTACGATCATAATACTAGGCTCTGATACCATCTATGTTGGGACCCGATCCGGGAACCGGATCCTAACCGGAATATAGGAAACGGATACGAAGAATGAGGCGAATTCAAATTGGATAAATTGAATTCGATAACGACAAACAAAGCGAAAGCGGAATCAAAGAAAGCGAAGGATCACGTAGCGGAAATGCAAATCGGACCGAATCAAAAAAACGAATGTATCGAACTGAATTACATTCCGACATCCCGGAGAAGCACACAGTATAGAAAACTTATCGTGTTGGATTACCTCGACTAACCATCCGAAATCGGGTATTTTTTTTTCTCTTATTCATTCCTTTTTTTTCTTTACTCAATCACATTCAAATCATAATCAATCCATACAATTTCCTTTTTGGAAATTTATCCTCATATAACACTCAATTCATATAATTGGTCTTAATCACGAAAATCTCATCTTTACCAAACTAACTTCTTAATTCTTATTCTTATCTTAACCCGATTTTTACCGAAAATCGGGCAAAGATAACGATCGTATTTTGACAGCCCAAAATTTCCTGCAAAGGCAAAAATACACTTCTAATACATATCCCAATCAACACAATTCAACATCGGACCTCCCGTCCGGAATCCATCACACCAGCAGAAACGCAATCCTATATCTAAGCACTTCATAATCTAAATCCATCTTACATACTTCAATTCGAATACAATTCAATCATATTCATATAAACTACCATGATCTACTTACATAATCCAGTTCCATTATCATACATAAATTCAATTCCATAACTTAACTCAAATACATCATCAATACCAAAGTGACATTTTCAATCCACGATATCAAACCAAAAACCACAATCTCAACGAACCCACCTTATTACTGACACATGCAGAACTGATATCTGGAGCATCTTCATTCAATCTCCTTCTTGGAAACCTGGAGATGGGGATGAGAGGTGGGGTGAGCTTGACAGCTCAGTGGGTAACATACGTATAAATGAAACATAAGCGAAAATTTTCTTTTCAAACTTTTCAAACCTTTCCCATTCGGAAATTTTATCCAAAGACTCATTTTCAAATTTTTTTCAAAACATTCATAAACCTTCCTCAACATGTTTTTAAGATTTGTCTCAACATTTTTATTTATTTCAAAACATTCATAAACAGTTTCCGAAATTCATTTCCCAAGTTCTCAACCGTCTCACAAATCATGCAAAATTTCAACATGAATGCATCACATAAGAGAAATTTCACGAACATAAACAAAATCAAAATCAAATGACATAACAGAATGGTTTGGTTTTTGTCCTAACAGGACGTACTGCACATTCCCGCATAGCGTTCATGTGCAGCTGTGAACAGAGGGGAGTCTGAAATCGGAACTCCTAAGCCACTTCAGGCAACCGGAGAAGGCTATCGAGGGAGACAAAGGTAATCGACTCTACGGAGGGACCTGACCAAACCCATACAATTCACATATTCATGCTTAAAACAAACAGATTGCTCAAGGCACTTTTCAAAATTTCACATTGTCATGTCGGTCTTACTAGACACAAATACATTCACTAAGCACATAATTTCATATGTCATATTGCAAAATACAAATGCACCAATCAATTTCTTACAAATTCACAATACACATTTCTCATCCAAAATTTAAACCACGATTTTCACCTTTTATTCAAAACAATAAAATCACTAATCATTTTAATTTCTTAAATCGATTTCCAAAAGCATTTCTCTCTTGATTTTCCAAAACATAAATAACAATTTCTTAAAAATTTCAATATACTAAATAACAATTCTCTTAAATCAATTTCCAAAATCCTTTAAAAAATCTAACTTTTGTAATAATTTTCGTAATACCGTACATGCTCGAAATCTATCAATATTTAAAACTTTGAAAACTTTCAAATTGAAAGTCTCAATTTCATATCATTGAACATATAACAAAATTTCTAAAGTTATTCCAAAAGCAAAGAATTTCATCAAACAAAATCAAACAATTACATAAACGATATTTTATAATTAATTCCCAAAAGCATTCTAAATCATCGCTTTCCTACTTTCCAAAACAAATGAAATCATGATTTTCCAAACATTTTTTCAAAACAACATTTTATACCTATTTCAAAAAATTTAGAAATCATAATTTTCCAATCATTTTCATAAGAAATATTTTATAACAAATTCAAACATTCAAAAATCTTACAAAACCAATCTTTTATCACTAATTCAAACTATTCGAAATCATAAATGTTTCCAAACGTTTTAAAACGATATGTTATAAACGATTTCAAAACAATCACTTTCCAAACCTTTATTTAAACACGATTTTAAAATCAATTCCAAAACATTCGGAAATCCAAATTTTCAAACACTTAGATCTTGGAGCAATTTTCCAAACCATTTGAAATCAATACCAAAATTCGATACTTTCTTTCTTCCACCTTCTCGAAATCATTCAAAATCCAAATTTCAAACCTTTACATAAATAATTTCAGAAATCATAATTTTTTTAAAACACTTTTATAATCAATTTCGAAAATCATAAACTTTTTAAACACTTTCGGAAATTATAAACTTATATAAACCGTATTTTATAAATAACGTCAAGAATGTTCGGAAATCATCATTTTCAACTACTTTTATAAACAACATTTTTGTATTATTTCATAAACATTAGGAAATCATAAGCTTTCAAATCTTTACATAACTATATTCGATAAACACTTTCACAAATATTTGGAATTTAAAATTTTCAAACATCTTCTTAATAAAATCGAAATACTTTCCTTCTAGATTTTCCAAAGTATACATAGTAAACTTTCAAAGCATTCATCTTCTAATTTTTTTAAAACTCAAACAAACAATCTTTCAATTGTATCAAAGTATTCAAAACAATTAATTTACAATATCCGAAACAACACATTTTCAAACACTTTCACTTTCGGAATTTTTTTTTCAAGAACACTTACAAAGCTCATAATTTTGAAAATAAATATGACACCCACCTTATTTCGATGCAAGCATCTTGTCCAATGCTTCACTTTGACCTTTGCTTCTCTCTCTCTTCCAATTTAACAAAACCTAAACCATAATCATCCAAATTCACATCATAAATTACAATTTCTTCAAAATTGATTTCATAACTCACAAACTCATCATATTTCAAGCCATCTTAAAAATCTCAAAATTCCCCAATTTCCAAATTGAACCTAAGCCAATTCAATCAAATTCATTATCATAATTAACTTAATATCTCAAATTGAGCTTAGAAAACATCAATTCCTCACATATTCAAGCTATTTCAATCTCCAATTTTGAAAATCCCCAATTTTCAAAATTGGCCTAAACCAATTTACACAAATTCAATACCATAAATCACAATTTCTTCAAAATTGGTTTCATATTTCACCAATTCCTACTATTATTGATGATTCTACACCATTAATTCACAAAATCCCCAAATTTCTAATTTGGCTTAAACCCCCAACTTACAATTTTTCAAATTAAATTTCACCTAAAGCATAAACATCAAAATTAACTTAGGATATCTCAAATTCATCACTAATTCAAGCAATCTAAAGCAACATTTTTAAAAACCCCCAAAAACCTTATAAATTTCACTATTCATCATCTTTTTCACTAAGCTTTCTATCTCTAGAATCTTCCATAACCAAACCCTAACCCATTCTTAAAGAAAACATGGAGAAGAAGAAGAATATACCTTAGGAAGCTTGAATCTTCTCCCTTTTCTTTTCTCCCACGACTTTCCTCCTTCTTCTCTCCTCTTTTCGTTTTCTTTCTTCTCCCTCTCATAACTCACGACACTCTCCTCTCTTCTTCTTCTATGTCTTCCTCTTGAAATAACAACGAAAATCATCTTGGAAACTTAAAAGTTTCAAAATCTCCATCACCCAAAATCATCCTTCTCCATTTTCTTCTTCTTTCTCCTCCAATGTTTCTTCTTTCATTCTAGAACAAACGAGCTTCTTCCTCTGCAAAAAAAACGACTATCCCTTTAATGTGTAATGCCACCTCATTAAAATAGTAGATAAATGACCATATTGCCCCTTCTTTTAAGCAATATTCCACCATTGCCCCTGCACAGGATTTTGAAAAACTGACTACTTGCGTCCTGTTTTCAAGAATCTAAAAAAAATAGACAAATGTTCTTCTTGAAAATTGTTTCTCTAGATCATACAAATCTAACGCCACCGACCGCGCTCAATTCGGATCAGAAACGAAGAAGTTATAGCCAAAATACTATCGGAACCTCACAAAAATCCGAGACTGAACATTAACATAACTTCAGTCTAGAAATTTACAATCTTAGGGATGAAATTAAATTTTGATCCCTTCACATGATTTGTATCCCTATCTCTTAAATTTATTTGCCCTTAAGAATCAACTCAGTTGGAGTTGTACAGCTCCCGAAATTCGTAAAATACCGAACCATGTTCATAAAATTATCAAACTTATAACCTCTAACCAAATCTCTTACTTTGGTTGAATCAATCTCTTTCCATTAAATCTCCTAAAAATCATAATTCTTCAAGAAAATGAAATTAATTGTCTTAGGAATCCAACGCTTCAAGAATCAAATCAATCGGATGTCGGACAAAGGAATTATAAGCAAAAGATTACAAAAGGGATCGGATTAAGAACAAAGTATCGGAACTTCAAAACCGAACTTTTCAAAAATCATATCTCTCGATCCCGAACTCAGAATTTGACAAATTTGGTGTCAATTAAAAGATCAAAGGAAGCTATACAACTTCCCTGAAGAACTCAAAATCAAATTAGGTTTCGAAAGAGGTCAAAACCTCAATCAAAGATTCTGTCCAAAACAACTTTTCCTAAACGACTTCCAATTTTTAATCGCTCATAACTCCTAGCCCCGATATCGAAAAATTGCAAACTTTATATCAATGGAAAGATATAAAAATCACCTAAAACTTTCATGAAGACTACTTACTCCAATTCAGACTAAATTCATACGACGAGTGGCCTCGAAGCATAGAACACACAAATCTATACTTAATAGTATTTTTAAAACAAAGCATATCTGCAGAAAATCATATCTATCAATCCCGACATCGAAAAATAGCAAACTTTATGTTCACAAAAAGCTCTCGACAGAGGCTACAATTTTTATGTTGATCATTTTCTCGAATTTTGCCTAAATCAAAAAGTTAACTTTTTCTTCAAAAAGTCAAACTTTAAGCTTAACTTTGATCGATCATAACTCTCACATCCGATATCGAAAAATATCAAACTTTATGGCTATAGAAAACTCTTAACATAAACTACAAGTTTCCAGAAGACAATTTTATCAAATTTTGCCTTAAACAAAAAGTCAACTCTCTCAAGTCAAACTTTCTATCTCCAAAAGTCAACTTTCTTAATTTTTCAAATTCTCTCACTTTTCTCTTTATTTCTTGATTTTCTACTAACTTTTCAATCAATTCATTCGCTTAAACTTTCATCACCCATATAAATCTCCACAATTATCAAATACATTGAAAACTCATAATTCTTTTCTCAAAATTTCCTTAAAGCATAATTTCATCTATAACATAATACTTAAACAAAACACTCATTTAATTTCATTTACTATTTTAAATTCCAATTAAAGATCGGGTCCAACATTTATCCCCTCTTAAAAGAATTTCGTCCTCGAAATTCATACTTGATTAGACACCAATTATCTTTTCCTTTACTTTATGACACCGGTCACACACTTTTAAACCGATTTCTCGTCATACTTATCTTTCACTTATTCCATAGCAAAACACTGTTTCATTTTATTTTATCTCCAAACAGTCATTCTTTCATCTCACAAAGGTATAATTAATTTAATTTCATCCAAATGCTATCATTCAATTCAAATCTCAATTTTCATCATCACAAACCTAAAATTCATCAAAGTTCTTAACCTCATCAATCACTTAATTAGGCCTTCACATAATTCATAAAATCCATCTCCATGCTCATCTTTCACTCACAAATGGATATACAAAATCAAATCATCCTAATTCCTTATGAACTTCAAATCTCAATTTCATGCATAATTTCCTAAAATCACTTAACATTTGTATCATCTTCATCTATCAAGCACTTTGGCATGCACTTTATCTTTATCATACTCTCACAAATTCAATCTTATGCTCGAACACTCTTATACAAAACAGTTAGACACAAACGCCCAAGTACGATCATAATACTGGGCTCTGATACCATCTATGTTGGGACCCGATCTGGGAACCGGATCCCAACCGGAATATAAGAAACGGATACGAAGAACGAGGCGAATTCAACTTGGATAAATTGAATTCGATAACGACAAACAAAGCGAAAGCGGAATCAAAGAAAGCGAAGGATCACGTAGCGGAAATGCAAATCGAAACGAATCAAAATAACGAATGTATCGAACTGAAACACATTCCGACATCCCGGAGAAGCACAAAGTATAGAAAACTTATCGCGTTGGATTACCTCAACTAACCATCCGAAATCGGGTATAATTTTTTTTTCTCTTATTCATTGCTTTTTTTTCTTTACTCAATCACATTCAAATCATAATCAATCCTTACAATTTCCTTTTTGGAAATTTATCCTCATATAACACTCAATTCATATAATTGGTCTTAATCACGCAAATCTCATCTTTACCAAACTAACTTCTTAATTCTTATTCTTATCTTAACCTGATTTTTACCGAAAATCGGGCAGCATAACGACTGTATTTTGACAGCCCAAAAATTTCCTGCAAAGGCACAAATACACTTCTAATACATATCCCAATCAACACAATTCAACACCGGACCTCCCGTCCTAATCCATCACACCAAAGTAAACGCAATCCTATATCTAAGCACTTCATAATCTCAATCCATCATACATACTTCAATTCGAATACAATTCAATCATATTCATATAAACTACCATGATCTACTTACATAATCCAGTTCCACTATCATACATAAATTCAATTCCATAACTTAACTCAAATACATCATCAATACCAAAGTGACATTTTCAATCCACGATATCAAACCAAAAACCACAATCTCAACGAACCCACCCTAATACTGACACATGCAGAACTGATATCTGGACCATCTTCATTCAATCTCCTTCTTGGAAACCTGGAGATGGGGATGAGAGGTGGGGTGAGCTTGACAACTCAGTGGGTAACATACGTATAAATGAAACATCAGCGAAAATTTTCTTTTCAAACTTTTCAAACCTTTCCCATTCGGAAATTTTATCCAAAGACTCATTTTCAAATTTTTTTCAAAACATTCATAAACTTTCATCAACATGTTTTTAAGATTTGTCTCAACATTTTTATTTATTTCAAAACATTCATAAACAGTTTCCGAAATTCATTTCCCAAGTTCTCAACCGTCTCACAAATCATGCAAAATTTCAACATGAATGCATCACATAAGAGAAATTTCACGAACATAAACAAAATCAAAATCATATGACATAACAGAATGGTTTGGTTTTTGTCCTAACAGGACGTACTGCACATTCCCGCATAGCGTTCATGTGCAGCTGTGAACAGAGGGGAGTCTGAAATCGGAACTCCTAAGCCACTTGCGGGCAACCGGGAGAAGGCTATCAGAGGGAGACAGTGCACTGACTCTACGGAGGGGACCTGACCAAACCCATACAATTCACATATTCATGCTTAAAACAAACAGATTGCCCGAAGGCACTTTTCAAAATTTCACATTGTCATGTCGTGTCTTACTAGACACAGTCACATTCACTAAGCACATAATTTCATATGTCATATTGCAAAATACAAATGCACCAATCAATTTCTTACAAATTCACAATACACATTTCTCATCCAAAATTTAAACCACGATTTTCACCTTTTATTCAAAACAATAAAAATCACTAATCATTTTAATTTCTTAAATCGATTTCCAAAAGCATTTCTCTCCTTGATTTTCCAAAAACATAAATAACAATTTCTTAAAAATTTTGAATATACTAAATAACAATTCTCTTAAATCAATTTCCAAAATCCTTTAAAAAAAATCTAACTTTTGTAATAATTTTCGTAATACCGGACATGCTCGAAATATATCAATATTTAAAACTTTGAAAACTTTCAAATTGAAAGTCTCAATTTCTCATATCATTGAACATATAACAAAATTTCTAAAGTTATTCCAAAAGCAAAGAATTTCATCAAACAAAATCAAACAATTACATAAACGATATTTTATAATTAATTCCCAAAAGCATTCTGAAATCATCGCTTTCCTACTTTCCAAAACAAATGTAAATCATGATTTTCCAAACATTTTTTCAAAACAACATTTTATACCTATTTCAAAAAATTTAGAAATCATAATTTTCCAATCATTTTCATAAAAATATTTTTATAACAAATTCAAACATTCAAAATCTTACAAAACCAATCTTTTATCATTAATTCAAACTATTCGAAATCATAAATGTTTCCAAACGTTTTAGTAAACGATATGTTATAAACGATTTCAAAAACAATCACTTTCCAAACCTTTATTTAAACACGATTTTAAAATCAATTCCAAAACATTCAAATCCAAATTTTCAAACACTTAGATCTTGGAGCAATTTTCCAAACCATTTGAAATCAATACCAAAATTGATACTTTCTTTCTTCCACCTTCTCAAATCATTCGAAATCCAAATTTCAAACCTTTACATAAATAATTTCAGAAATCATAATTTTTAAAACACTTTTATAATCAATTTCAAAATCATAAACTTTTAAACACTTTCGAAATTATAAACTTATATAAACCGTATTTTATAAATAACGCCAAGAATGTTCTAAATCATCATTTTCAACTACTTTTATAAACAACATTTTGTATTATTTCATAAACATTAGGAAATCATAAGCTTTCAAATCTTTACATAACTATATTCGATAAACACTTTCACAAATATTTGGAATTTAAAATTTTCAAACATCTTCTTAATAAAATCGAAATACTTTCCTTCTAGATTTTCCAAAGTATACATAGTAAACTTTCAAAGCATTCATCTTCTAATTTTTTTAAAACTCAAACAAACAATCTTTCAATTGTATCAAAGTATTCAAAACAATTAATTTACAATATCCGAAACAACACATTTTCAAACACTTTCACTTTCGGAATTTTTTTTTCAAGAACACTTACAAAGCTCATAATTTCGAAAATAAATATGACACCCACCTTATTTCGATGCAAGCATCTTGTCCAATGCTTCACTTTGACCTTTGCTTCTCTCTCTCTTCCAATTTAACAAAACCTAAACCATAATCATCCAAATTCACATCATAAATTACAATTTCTTCAAAATTGATTTCATAACTCACAAACTCATCATATTTCAAGCCATCTTAAAAATCTCAAAATTCCCCAATTTCCAAATTGAACCTAAGCCAATTCAATCAAATTCATTATCATAATTAACTTAATATCTCAAATTGAGCTTAGAAAACATCAATTCCTCACATATTCAAGCTATTTCAATCTCCAATTTTGAAAATCCCCAATTTTCAAAATTGGCCTAAACCAATTTACACAAATTCAATACCATAAATCACAATTTCTTCAAAATTGGTTTCATATTTCACCAATTCCTACTATTATTGATGATTCTGCACCATTAATTCACAAAATCCCCAAATTTCTAATTTGGCTTAAACCCCCAACTTACAATTTTTCAAATTAAATTTCACCTAAAGCATAAACATCAAAATTAACTTAGGATATCTCAAATTCATCACTAATTCAAGCAATCTAAAGCAACATTTTTAAAAACCCCCAAAAACCTTATAAATTTCACTATTCATCATCTTTTTCACTAAGCTTTCTATCTCTAGAATCTTCCATAACCAAACCCTAACCCATTCTTAAAGAAAACATGGAGAAGAAGAAGAATATACCTTAGGAAGCTTGAATCTTCTCCCTTTTCTTTTCTCCCACGACTTTCCTCCTTCTTCTCTCCTCTTTCGCTTTCTTTCTTCTCCCTCTCATAACTCACGACACTCTCCTCTCTTCTTCTTCTATGTCTTCCTCTTGAAATAACAACGAAAATCATCTTGGAAACTTAAAAGTTTCAAAATCTCCATCACCCAAAATCATCCTTCTCCATTTTCTTCTTCTTTCTCCTCCAATGTTTCTTCTTTCATTCTAGAACAAACGAGCTTCTTCCTCTGCAAAAAAAACGACTATCCCTTTAATGTGTAATGCCACCTCATTAAAATAGTAGATAAATGACCATATTGCCCCTTCTTTTAAGCAATATTCCACCATTGCCCCTGCACAGGATTTTGAAAAACTGACTACTTGCGTCCTGTTTTCAAGAATCTAAAAAAAATAGACAAATGTTCTTCTTGAAAATTGTTTCTCTAGATCATACAAATCTAACGCCACCGACCGCGCTCAATTCGGATCAGAAACGAAGAAATTATAGCCAAAATACTATCGGAACCTCACAAAAATCCGAGACTGAACATTAACATAACTTCAGTCTAGAAATTTACAATCTTAGGGATGAAATTAAATTTTGATCCCTTCACATGATTTGTAGCCCTATCTCTTAAATTTATTTGCCCTTAAGAATCAACTCAGTTGGAGTTGTACAGCTCCCGAAATTCGTAAAATACCGAACCATGTTCATAAAATTATCAAACTTATAACCTCTAACCAAATCTCTTACTTTGGTTGAATCAATCTCTTTCCATTAAATCTCCTAAAAATCATAATTCTTCAAGAAAATGAAATTAATTGTCTTAGGAATCCAACGCTTCGAGAATCAAATCAATCGGATGTCGGACAAAGGAATTATAAGCAAAAGATTACAAAAGGGATCGGATTAAGAACAAAGTATCGGAACTTCAAAACCGAACTTTTCAAAAATCATATCTCTCGATCCCGAACTCAGAATTTGACAAATTTGGTGTCAATTAAAAGATCAAAGGAAGCTATACAACTTCCCTGAAGAACTCAAAATCAAATTAGGTTTCCAAAGAGGTCAAAACCTCAATCAAAGATTCTGTCCAAAACAACTTTTCCTAAACGACTTCCAATTTTTAATCGCTCATAACTCCTAGCCCCGATATCGAAAAATTGCAAACTTTATATCAATGGAAAGATATAAAAATCACCTAAAACTTTCATGAAGACTACTTACTCCAATTCAGACTAAATTCATACGACGAGTGGCCTCGAAGCATAGAACACACAAATCTATACTTAATAGTATTTTTAAAACAAAGCATATCTGCAGAAAATCATATCTATCAATCCCGACATCGAAAAATAGCAAACTTTATGTTCACAAAAAGCTCTCGACAGAGGCTACAATTTTTATGTTGATCATTTTCTCGAATTTTGCCTAAATCAAAAAGTTAACTTTTCTTCAAAAGTCAAACTTTAAGCTTAACTTTGATCGATCATAACTCTCACATCCGATATCGAAAAATATCAAACTTTATGGCTATAGAAAACTCTTAACATAAACTACAAGTTTCCAGAAAACAATTTTCTCAAATTTTGCCTTAAACAAAAAGTCAACTCTCTCAAGTCAAACTTTCTATCTCCAAAAGTCAACTTTCTTAATTTTTCAAATTCTCTCACTTTTCTCTTTATTTCTTGATTTTCTACTAACTTTTCAATCAATTCATTCGCTTAAACTTTCATCACCCATATAAATCTCCACAATTATCAAATACATTGAAAACTCATAATTCTTTTTTCAAAATTTCCTTAAAGCATAATTTCATCTATAACATAATACTTAAACAAAACACTCATTTAATTTCATTTACTATTTTTAAATTCCAATTAAAGATCGGGGTCCAACATTTATCCCCCTCTTAAAAGAATTTCGTCCTCGAAATTCATACTTGATTAGACACCAATTATCTTTTCCCTTTACTTTATGACACTGGTCACACACTTTTAAACTGATTTCTCGTCATACTTATCTTTCACTTATTCCATAGCAAAACACTGTTTCATTTTATTTTATCTCCAAACAGTCATTCTTTCATCTCACAAAGGTATAATTAATTTAATTTCATCCAAATGCTATCATTCAATTCAAATCTCAATTTTCATCATCACAAACCTAAAATTCATCAAAGTTCTTAACCCTCATCAATCACTTAATTAGGCCTTCACATAATTCATAAAAATCCATCTCCATGCTCATCTTTCACTCACAAATGGATATACAAAATCAAATCATCCTAATTCCTTATGAACTTCAAATCTCAATTTCATGCATAATTTCCTAAAATCACTTAACATTTGTATCATCTTCATCTATCAAGCACTTTGGCATGCACTTTATCTTTATCATACTCTCACAAATTCAATCTTATGCTCGAACACTCTTATACAAAACAGTTAGACACAAACGCCCAAGTACGATCATAATACTGGGCTCTGATACCATCTATGTTGGGACCCGATCTGGGAACCGGATCCCAACCGGAATATAGGAAACGGATACGAAGAACGAGGCGAATTCAACTTGGATAAATTGAATTCGATAACGACAAACAAAGCGAAAGCGAATCAAAGAAAGCGAAGGATCACGAAGCGAAATGCAAATCAAACGAATCAAAATAACGAATGTATCGAATCAAACACATTCCGACATCCCGAGAAGCACACAAGATAGAAAACTTATCGCGTTGGATTACCTCAACTAACCATCCAAATCGGGTATAATTTTTTTCTCTTATTCATTGCTTTTTTTCTTTACTCAATCACATTCAAATCATAATCAATCCTTACAATTTCCTTTTGAAATTTATCCTCATATAACACTCAATTCATATAATTGGTCTTAATCACGCAAATCTCATCTTTACCAAACTAACTTCTTAATTTTATTCTTATCTTAACTCGATTTTTACCGAAAATCGGCAAGATAACGATCGTATTTTGACAGCCCAAAATTTCCTGCAAAGGCACAAATACACTTCTAATACATATCCCAATCAACACATTCAACACCGACCTCCCGTCCGAATCCATCACACCAAAGTAAACGCAATCCTATATCTAAGCACTTCATAATCTCAATCTATCATACATACTTCAATTCAATACAATTCAATCATATTCATATAAACTACCATGATCTACTTACATAATCCAGCCCACTATCATACATAAATTCAATTCCATAACTTAACTCAAATACATCATCAATACCAAAGTGACATTTTCAATCCACGATATCAAACCAAAACCACAATCTCAACGAACCCACCCTAATATCGACACATGCAGAATCGATATCCGGACCATCTTCATTCAATCTCCTTCGAAACCCGAGATGGGGATGAGAGGTGGGGTGAGCTTGACACCAATGGGTAACATACGATAAATGAAACATCAGCGAAAATTTTCTTTTCAAACTTTTCAAACCTTTCCCATTCGGAAATTTTATCCAAAGACTCATTTTCAAATTTTTTTCAAAACATTCATAAACCTTCATCAACATGTTTTTAAGATTTGTCTCAACATTTTATTTATTTCAAAACATTCATAAACAGCTCAAATTCATTTCTCAAGTTCTCAACCGTCTCACAAATCATGCAAAATTTCAACATGAATGCATCACATAAGAGAAATTTCATGAACATAAACAAAATCAAAATCATATGACATAACAGAATGGTTTGGTTTTGTCCTAATAGACGATCGCACATTCCCATATAGCGTTCATGTGCAAATGTGGAATGAGGGGAGTCTCAAATCGAACTCCTAAGCCACTTAAGGCAACCGGAGAAGGCTATCGAGGGAGACAAAGGTAATCGACTCTCACGGAGGGACTGACCAAACCCATACAATTCACATATTCATGCTTAAAACAAACAGATTGCTCAAGGCACTTTTCAAAATTTCACATTGTCATGTCGTGTCTTACTAGACACACTCACATTCACTAAGCACATAATTTCATATGTCATATTGCAAAAATACAAATGCACCAATCAATTTCTTACAAATTCACAATACACATTTCTCATCCAAAATTTAAACCACGATTTTCACCTTTTATTCAAAACAATAAAAATTACTAATCATTTTAATTTCTTAAATCGATTTCCAAAAGCATTTCTCTCCTTGATTTTCCAAAAACATAAATAACAATTTCTTAAAATTTTGAATATACTAAATAACAATTCTCTTAAATCAATTTCCAAAATCCTTTAAAAAATCTAACTTTTGTAATAATTTTCGTAATACCGTACATGCTCGAAATCTATCAATATTTAAAACTTTGAAAACTTTCAAATTGAAAGTCTCAATTTCTCATATCATTGAACATATAACAAAATTTCTAAAGTTATTCCAAAAGCAAAGAATTTCATCAAACAAAATCAAACAATTACATAAACGATATTTTATAATTAATTCCCAAAAGCATTCGAAATCATCGCTTTCCTACTTTCCAAAATAATGAAATCATGATTTTCCAAACATTTTTTCAAAACAACATTTTATACCTATTTCAAAAATTTAGAAATCATAATTTTCCAATCATTTTCATAAGAAATATTTTATAACAAATTCAAACATTCAAAATCTTACAAAACCAATCTTTTATCACTAATTCAAACTATTCGAAATCATAAATGTTTCCAAACGTTTTAAACGATATGTTATAAACGATTTCAAAACAATCACTTTCCAAACCTTTATTTAAACACGATTTTAAAATCAATTCCAAAACATTCGAAATCCAAATTTTCAAACACTTAGATCTTGGAGCAATTTTCCAAACCATTTGAAATCAATACCAAAATTGATACTTTCTTTCTTCCACCTTCTCAAATCATTCGAAATCCAAATTTCAAACCTTTACATAAATAATTTGAAATCATAATTTTTAAAACACTTTTATAATCAATTTCAAAATCATAAACTTTTAAACACTTTCGAAATTATAAACTTATATAAACCGTATTTTATAAATAACGCCAAGAATGTTCTAAATCATCATTTTCAACTACTTTTATAAACAACATTTTGTATTATTTCATAAACATTAGAAATCATAAGCTTTCAAATCTTTACATAACTATATTCGATAAACACTTTCACAAATATTTGGAATTTAAAATTTTCAAACATCTTCTTAATAAAATCGAAATACTTTCCTTCTAGATTTTCCGAAAGTATACATAGTAAACTTTCAAAGCATTCATCTTCTAATTTTTTTTTAAAAACTCAAACAAACAATCTTTCAATTGTATCAAAGTATTCAAAACAATTAATTTACAATATCCGAAACAACACATTTTCAAACACTTTCACTTTCGGAATTTTTTTTTCAAGAACACTTACAAAGCTCATAATTTCGAAAATAAATATGACACCCACCTTATTTCGATGCAAGCATCTTGTCCAATGCTTCACTTTGACCTTTGCTTCTCTCTCTTCCAATTTAACAAAACCTAAACCATAATCATCCAAATTCACATCATAAATTACAATTTCTTCAAAATTGATTTCATAACTCACAAACTCATCATATTTCAAGCCATCTTAAAAATCTCAAAATTCCCCAATTTCCAAATTGAACCTAAGCCAATTCAATCAAATTCATTATCATAATTAACTTAATATCTCAAATTGAGCTTAGAAAACATCAATTCCTCACATATTCAAGCTATTTCAATCTCCAATTTTGAAAATCCCAATTTTCAAAATTGGCCTAAACCAATTTACACAAATTCAATACCATAAATCACAATTTCTTCAAAATTGGTTTCATATTTCACCAATTCCTACTATTATTGATGATTCTGCACCATTAATTCACAAAATCCCCAAATTTCTAATTTGGCTTAAACCCCAACTTATAATTTTCAAATTAAATTTCACCTAAAGCATAAACATCAAAATTAACTTAGATATCTCAAATTCATCACTAATTCAAGCAATCTAAAGCAACATTTTTAAAAACCCCCAAAAACCTTATAAATTTCACTATTCATCATCTTTTTCACTAAGCTTTCTATCTCTAGAATCTTCCATAACCAAACCCTAACCCATTCTTAAAGAAAACATGGAGAAGAAGAAGAATATACCTTAGGAAGCTTGAATCTTCTCCCTTTTCTTTTCTCCCACGACTTTCCTCCTTCTTCTCTCCTCTTTCGCTTTTCTTTCTTCTCCTCTCATAACTCACGACACTCTCTCTCTCTTCTTCTATGTCTTCCTCTTGAAATAACAACGAAAATCATCTTGGAAACTTAAAAGTTTCAAAATCTCCATCACCCAAAATCATCCTTCTCCATTTTCTTCTTCTTTCTCCTCCAATGTTTCTTCTTTCATTCTAGAACAAACGAGCTTCTTCCTCTGCAAAAAAAATGACTATCCCTTTAATGTGTAATGCCACCTCATTAAAATAGTAGATAAATGACCATATTGCCCTTCTTTTAAGCAATATTCCACCATTGCCCGCATGTGATTTTGAAAACTGACTACTATGCCCCTGCTTTCAAGAATCTAAAAAATAGACAAATGTTCTTCTTGAAAATTGTTTCTCTAGATCATACAAATCTAACGCCACCGATCAAGCTCAATTCGGATCAGAAACGAAGAAGTTATAGCCAAAATACTATCGAACCTCATTAAAATCCGAGACCGAACATTAACATAACTTCAGCCTAGAAATTTACAATCTTAGGGATGAAATTAAATTTTGATCCCTTCACATGATTTGTAGCCCTATCTCTTAAATTTATTTGCCCTTAAGAATCAACTCAGTTGGAGTTGTACAGCTCCCGAAATTCGTAAAATACCGAACCATGTTCATAAAATTATCAAACTTATAACCTCTAACCAAATCTCTTACTTTGGTTGAATCAATCTCTTTCCATTAAATCTCCTAAAAATCATAATTCTTCAAGAAAATGAAATTAATTGTCTTAGGAATCCAACGCTTTGAGAATCAAATCAATCGGATGTCGGACAAAGGAATTATAAGCAAAAGATTACAAAAGGGATCGGATTAAGAACAAAGTATCGGAACTTCAAAACCGAACTTTTCAAAAATCATATCTCTTGATCCCGAACTCAGAATTTGACAAATTTGGTGTCAATTAAAAGATCAAAGGAAGTTATACAACTTCCCTGAAGAACTCAAAATCAAATTAGGTTTCGAAAGAGGTCAAAACCTCAATCAAAGATTCTGTCCAAAACAACTTTTCCTAAACGACTTCCAATTTTTAATCGCTCATAACTCCTAGCCCCGATATCGAAAAATTGCAAACTTTATATCAATGGAAAGATATAAAAATCACCTAAAACTTTCATGAAGACTACTTACTCCAATTCAGACTAAATTCATACGACGAGTGGCCTCGAAGCATAGAACACACAAATCTATACTTAATAGTATTTTTAAAACAAAGCATATCTGCAGAAAATCATATCTATCAATCCCGACATCGAAAAATAGCAAACTTTATGTTCACAAAAAGCTCTCGACAGAGGCTACAATTTTTATGTTGATCATTTTCTCGAATTTTGCCTAAATCAAAAAGTTAACATTTTCTTCAAAAAGTCAAACTTTAAGCGAACTTTGACTGATCATAACTCTCACATCCGATATCGAAAAATATCAAACTTTATGGCTATAGAAAACTCTTAACATAAACTACAAGTTTCCAGAAGACAATTTTCTCAAATTTTGCCTTAAACAAAAAGTCAACTCTCTCAAGTCAAACTTTCTATCTCCAAAAGTCAACTTTCTTAATTTTTCAAATTCTCTCACTTTTCTCTTTATTTCTTGATTTTCTACTAACTTTTCAATCAATTCATTCGCTTAAACTTTCATCACCCATATAAATCTCCACAATTATCAAATACATTGAAAACTCATAATTCTTTTCTCAAAATTTCCTTAAAGCATAATTTCATCTATAACATAATACTTAAACAAAACACTCATTTAATTTCATTTACTATTTTTAAATTCCAATTAAAGATCGGGGTCCAACATTTATCCCCCTCTTAAAAGAATTTCGTCCTCGAAATTCATACTTGATTAGACACCAATTATCTTTTCCCTTTACTTTATGACACTGGTCACACACTTTTAAACTGATTTCTCGTCATACTTATCTTTCACTTATTCCATAGCAAAACACTGTTTCATTTTATTTTATCTCCAAACAGTCATTCTTTCATCTCACAAAGGTATAATTAATTTAATTTCATCCAAATGCTATCATTCAATTCAAATCTCAATTTTCATCATCACAAACCTAAAATTCATCAAAGTTCTTAACCCTCATCAATCACTTAATTAGGCCTTCACATAATTCATAAAAATCCATCTCCATGCTCATCTTTCACTCACAAATGGATATACAAAATCAAATCATCCTAATTCCTTATGAACTTCAAATCTCAATTTCATGCATAATTTCCTAAAATCACTTAACATTTGTATCATCTTCATCTATCAAGCACTTTGGCATGCACTTTATCTTTATCATACTCTCACAAATTCAATCTTATGCTCGAACACTCTTATACAAAACAGTTAGACACAAACGCCCAAGTACGATCATAATACTGGGCTCTGATACCATCTATGTTGGGACCCGATCTGGGAACCGGATCCTAACCGGAATATAGGAAACGGATACGAAGAACGAGGCGAATTCAAATTGGATAAATTGAATTCGATAACGACAAACAAAGCGAAAGCGGAATCAAAGAAAGCGAAGGATCACGTAGCGGAAATGCAAATCGAAACGAATCAAAATAACGAATGTATCGAACTGAAACACATTCCGACATCCCGGAGAAGCACACAGTATAGAAAACTTATCGCGTTGGATTACCTCAACTAACCATCCGAAATCGGGTATAATTTTTTTTTCTCTTATTCATTGCTTTTTTTTCTTTACTCAATCACATTCAAATCATAATCAATCCTTACAATTTCCTTTTTGGAAATTTATCCTCATATAACACTCAATTCATATAATTGGTCTTAATCACGCAAATCTCATCTTTACCAAACTAACTTCTTAATTCTTATTCTTATCTTAACCTGATTTTTACCGAAAATCGGGCAGCATAACGACTGTATTTTGACAGCCCAAAAATTTCCTGCAAAGGCACAAATACACTTCTAATACATATCCCAATCAACACAATTCAACACCGGACCTCCCGTCCGGAATCCATCACACCAGCAGAAACGCAATCCTATATCTAAGCACTTCATAATCTCAATCCATCATACATACTTCAATTCGAATACAATTCAATCATATTCATATAAACTACCATGATCTACTTACATAATCCAGTTCCACTATCATACATAAATTCAATTCCATAACTTAACTCAAATACATCATCAATACCAAAGTGACATTTTCAATCCACGATATCAAACCAAAAACCACAATCTCAACGAACCCACCCTAATACTGACACATGCAGAACTAATATCTGGACCATCTTCATTCAATCTCCTTCTTGGAAACCTGGAGATGGGGATGAGAGGTGGGTGAGCTTGACGACTCGATGGGTAACATACGATAAATGAAACATCGTCAAAAATTTTCTTTTCAAACTTTTCAAACCTTTCCCATTCGGAAATTTTATCCAAAGACTCATTTTCAAATTTTTTCAAAACATTCATAAACCTTCATCAACATGTTTTAAGATTTGTCTCAACATTTTATTTATTTCAAAACATTCATAAACAGCTTCAAAATTCATTTCCCAAGTTCTCAACCGTCTCACAAATCATGCAAAATTTCAACATGAATGCATCACATAAGAGAAATTTCACGAACATAAACAAAATCAAAATCATATGACATAACAGTATGGTTTGGTTTTGTCCTAACAGACGTCTCGCACATTCCCGCAGATAGCGCTTCATGCAACTGTGAATGAGGGGAGTCTGAAATCGAACTCCTAAGCCACTTGCAGGCAACCGGAGAAGGCTATCGAGGGAGACAGTAATCGACTCTACGGAGGGACTGACCAAACCCATACAATTCACATATTCATGCTTAAAACAAACAGATTGCTCAAGGCACTTTTCAAAATTTCACATTGTCATGTCGTGTCTTACTAGACACAGTCACACTCACTAAGCACATAATTTCATATGTCATATTGCAAAAATACAATGCACCAATCAATTTCTTAGAAATTCACAATACACATTTCTCATCCAAAATTTAAACCACGATTTTCACCTTTTATTCAAAACAATAAAAATCACTAATCATTTTAATTTCTTAAATCGATTTCCAAAAGCATTTCTCTCTTGATTTTCCAAAACATAAATAACAATTTCTTAAAAAATTCAATATACTTGAATAACAATTCTCTTAAATCAATTTCCAAATCCTTTAGAAACAAAAATTCTAACTTTTGTAATAATTTTAAATACCGGACATGCTCAAATCTATCAATATTTAAAACCTTTGAAAACTTTCAAATTGAAAGTTTCAATTTCTCATATCATTGAACATATAACAAAATTTCTAAAGTTATTCCAAAAGCAAAGAATTTCATCAAACAAAATCAAACAATTACATAAACGATATTTTATAATTAATTCCCAAAAGCATTCGAAATCATCGCTTTCCTACTTTCCAAAACAATGAAATAATGATTTTCCAAACATTTTTTTCAAAACAACATTTTATACCTATTTCAAAAAAATTTAGAAATCATAATTTTCCAATCATTTTCATAAGAAATATTTTTATAACAAATTCAAACATTCAAAAATCTTACAAAACCAATCTTTTATCACTAATTCAAACTATTCGAAATCATAAATGTTTCCAAACGTTTTAAACGATATGTTATAAACGATTTCAAAACAATCACTTTCCAAACCTTTATTTAAACACGATTTTAAAATCAATTCCAAAACATTCGGAAATCCAAATTTTCAAACACTTAGATCTTGGAGCAATTTTTCAAACCATTTGAAATCAATACCAAAATTCGATACTTTCTTTCTTCCACCTTCTCAAATCATTCGAAATCCAAATTTCAAACCTTTACATAAATAATTTCGAAATCATAATTTTTAAAACACTTTTATAATCAATTTCAAAATCATAAACTTTTAAACACTTTCGAAATCATAAACTTATATAAACCATATTTTATAAATACCACAAGAATGTTCTAAATCATCATTTTCAACTACTTTTATAAACAACATTTTGTATTATTTCATAAACATTCAGAAATCATAAGCTTTCAAATCTTTACATAACTATATTCGATAAACATTTTCACAAATATTTGGAATTTAAAATTTTCAAACATCTTCTTAATAAAATCGAAATACTTTCCTTCTAGATTTTTCTAAAGTAAACACAGTAAACTTTCAAAGCATTCATCTTCTATTTTTTTTTTTAAAAACTCAAACAAACAATCTTTCAATTGTATCAAAGTATTCAAAACAATAAATTTACAATATCCGAAACAACACATGTTCAAGCACTTTCACTTTCGGAATTTTTTTTTTCAAGAACACTTACAAAGCTCATAATTTCGAAAATAAATATGATACCCACCTTATTTCCATGCAAGCATCTTGTCCAATGCTTCACTTTGACCTTTGCTTCTCTCTCTCTTCCAATTTAACAAAACCTAAACCATAATCATCCAAATTCACATCATAAATTACAATTTCTTCAAAATTAATTTCATAACTCATAAACTCATCATATTTCAAGCCATCTTAATCCAACAATTTCTAAAAATCTCAAAATCCCCCAATTTCCAAATTGAACCTAAGCCAATTCAATCAAATTCATTATCATAATTAACTTAATATCTCAAATTGAGCTTAGAAAACATCAATTCCTCACATATTCAAGCTATTTCAATCTCCAATTTTGAAAATCTCCAATTTTCAAAATTGGCCTAAACCAATTTACACAAATTCAATACCATAAATCACAATTTCTTCAAAATTGGTTTCATATTTCACCAATTCCTACTATTATTGATGATTCTGCACCATTAATTCACAAAATCCCCAAATTTCTAATTTGGCCTAAACCCCCAACTTACAATTTTTCAAATTAAATTTCACCTAAAGCATAAACATCAAAATTAACTTAGGATATCTCAAATTCATCACTAATTCAAGCAATCTAAAGCAACATTTTTAAAAACCCCCAAAAACCTTATAAATTTCACTATTCATCATCTTTTTCACTAAGCTTTCTCTCTCTAGAATCTTCCATAACCAAACCCTAACCCATTCTTAAAGAAAACATGGAGAAGAAGAAGAATATACCTTAGGAAGCTTGAATCTTCTCCCTTTTCTTTTCTCCCACGACTTTCCTCCTTCTTCTCTCATCTTTTCTCCCACGAAGAAGTTATAGCCAAAATACTATCGGAACCTCACAAAAATCCGAGACTGAACATTAACATAACTTCAGTCCAGAAATTTACAATCTTAGGGATGAAATTAAATTTCGATCCCTTCACATGATTTGTAGCCCTATCTCTTAAATTTATTTGCCCTCAAGAATCAACTCAATCGGAGTTGTACAGCTCCTGAAATTCATAAAATACCGAACCATGTTCAGAAAATTATCAAACTTATAACCTATAACCAAATCTCTTACTTTGGTTCAATCAATCTCTTTCCATTAAATCTCCTAAAAATCATAATTCTTCAAGAAAATGAAATTAATTGTCTTAGGAATCCAACGCTTCGAGAATCAAATCAATCGGATGTCGGACAAAGGAATTATAAGCAAAAGATTACAAAAGGGATCGGATTAAAAATAAAGTATCGGAACTTCAAAATCGAACTTTTCAGAAATCATATTTCTCGATCCCAAACTCGAAATTTGACAAATTTGGTGTCAATAAAAAGATCAAAGGAAGCTATACAACTTCCCTGAAGAACTCAAAATCAAATTAGGTCTCGAAAGAGGTCAAAACCTCAATCAAAGATTCTGTCCAAAACAACTTTTCCTAAACGACTTCCAATTTTTAATCGCTCATAACTCCTAGCCCCGATATCGAAAAAATGCAAACTTTATATCAATGGAAAGATACAAAAATCACCTCAAACTTTCATGAAGACTACTTACTCCAATTCAGACTAAATCCATACGACGAGTGGCCTCGAAGCATAGAACACACAAATCTATACTTAATAGTATTTTTAAAACAAAGCATATCTGCAGAAAATCATATCTATCAATCCCGACATCGAAAAATAGCAAACTTTATGTTCACAAAAAGCTCTCGACAGAGGCTACAATTTTTATGTTGATCATTTTCTCGAATTTTGCCTAAATCAAAAAGTCAGCTTTTTCTTCAAAAAGTCAAACTTTAAGCAAACTTTGACTGATCATAACTCTCACATCCGATATCAAAAAATATCAAACTTTATGGCTATAGAAAACTTTTAACATAAACTACAAGTTTTCAGAAGACAATTTTCTCAAATTTTGCCTCAAACAAAAAGTCAACTCTCTCAAGTCAAACTTTCTATCTCCAAAAGTCAACTTTCTTAATTTTTCAAATTCTCTCACTTTTCTCTTTATTTCTTGATTTTCTACTAACATTTCAATTAATTCATTCGCTTAAACTTTCATCACCCATACAAATCTCCACAATTATCAAATACATTGAAAACTCATAATTCTTTTCTTAAAATTTCCTTAAAGCATAATTTCATCTATAACATAATACTTAAACAAAACACTCATTCAATTTCATTTACTATTTCTAAATTCCAATTAAAGATCGGGGTCCAACAACAGCGGTGTAGGAAGCGAAGGACTTGAGCGTGCTAAAGCTTGACGAGCTGCTGGGATCACTGAAGATTCATGAAGTAGAGCTTGATGCTGAAGATAAGCCTAAACGAGAAAAGTCAATAGCATTGAAGGCCGGACAGAAGAACCACAAGACTCAAAGAAGGACAAATTCATCAAAAGCATTAAAGATAGAAGAATTAAAGAATGATGACTCAAGCGAATCAGAACAAGAGTCAAGTGATAAAGATGACGAATTATCGTTCATTTCTCGGAAGATAAGATGGATGTGGAAGAAGAAGTCCAAAGGAATTCAATTCCTCAAGAAGAATAGCAAAGATGATGTCAAAGAGGAAAAGTCATCTATCATATGCTACGAGTGTAATCAACTTGGACACTACAAGTCCGAATGTCCTACTCTAAAGAAGAAACCAAAGAAGAGTAGAGAAGGCAAGAAAAGCATGATGGCAACATGGGAAGATTTAGACTCATCAGAGTCAGATACAAATTCTGAATCATCAGAACATGCCAATATCTGCCTTGTAGCCGAGGAAGAAAGTGACGAGGAGGTAACTTCTGAATACGATAACTTGCATGAAGCTTATTCAGAATTATTAGAAGATTCTCATGTTATTCTAAACAGTACAAACTGTTGAAGAAGAAGTATGTAGAAAGTCTTAAACATACTGAAGAAATAGAAAGAGAAAATGTTTGTTTAAAGAAACAACTAGAGGAGAAGAAGAAAGTCGTAGATAAAACCGATGAGATAAATTAGTTGAAGCTGAGAGTTAAAAGTCTCTCATCTGTTTTAGGTACATTCACTGAAAGCACTAAAAGAATGAATGAGATGCTAGAAAAATGTAGACATCCTAGTGATAAAACTGGATTAGGGTTTATGGGTAATAAGTCTCATAATCATATAAAACCACTTTCTCAAAATAAAAGGTATCATCAAACACGTTTTCATCAACATACTGGTAAAAAGCATCAAAAGACTCATTATGTGCATTTTACTAACCAAAAAGGACCCAAGAAAATATGGGTACTAAAGAGTAAAATAGTTTCTCCTGCAGATATCCTTCCTTGGAAAATGCGACAAACACCGTTGATATTTAGACAGTGGCTGCTCATGACATATGATGGGAAGAAGGTCTATGTTCCTAGATCTTTAATATAAGAGGGAGGATCGGTGACTTTCGGAGACAACCAGCAGGGTAAGATAATCGGAATTGGTAAGATAGGTAAAGATTCCTTTGCATGCATAGATAATGTACTGCTTGTTGATGGTCTGAAGCACAATTTGATTAGTGTAAGTCAATTGTGTGACTCTGGTTTTGTAACACCCCACTCCCGTAAGACCCGAACCCGATATCGTTGGTGATATCCGAGTCCGTGTCCCGCGAGAGTGGCGTACTACATCAGTCGATTTAAAACTCAAGATACATTTTTTTCTTTTGAGCCATTAATTCAACGTTAGCGCGGCAAACACAGTAAGTAAATATAACCCGTGTTCAATATAAACCAGCCAGCTTATTACACCATCCAAGAATAATTTGCAATCACCAATGCAAGAAACATTAAAACCACAATGGGCTCAAGAAAATACAAAGCCTTGTTATACGTTGATTGCGAACACAATTTACTAAGACACTAATGCGACGCGAATCGATCCCGATCTCTAACCTTTACTCGCCTACAGTGAGATATACTCGTGTCAACCGGTATTCTTCAGACCTGAAAATAAATGCAAATTTTGGGTGAGTTTTGCAACTCAGTGAGAAACCATCATCGATGGTTCTCCCAATTCATGCATCATATAAGCATGATACAAGACTCATTCCATAATTATACAAAACACACGATTGAAACAATCACAAGACAATTACAATTATGATCTCGTAATAAGATATAAAGAACCACCAAAACATTGCCAAATATTCACCCAAGATGCAATGCACATGTGACTTTTTCCATTCATTTCAAGATTGTGACCGAAAGCATAATGTTGATCAAGATAGACGCTGTCTGGGAGAGAATTATCTCCGTCGAGCTCGAGGCTCGGTTCAAGATATCGAGCTCTAGGCTCGGTTCAAGATCTGATGGCGTCTCGCTCACAATTTTCCTTTAATACAGGATGCATTTGTGCATGAATGCACATGTCCCATAGCGATTAACATGATGATACACAGTCCAAATACACAAGATAATCATACAATCCAATTAATAGCTTCCTAATGCTTATTTCACGACCAATGGAGTCACATATAACCATATAATCCCCGTAGGCGCCAATTCACAATATAAGCCACGTAATCCTCGTAGGCAATCAAATCACAGCTAACACATAGATTGGAATAACCAACTAGGTTACTCACCTATTACTTCCGAGCTAATTCGGAAGACTCGCCACGCTTGTGGAACGACGCTCCAATTGGACCTCTATAAGAAGCAGAGAATAAAACGATCACTAATGATCCAATCCGAATCAGTGAATGATGCACATGTAGGTGTATAATGCATGTTCATGAATTCCCGGCCCTAATCCAAAATTTTCCCATCATAAATTTTTTTTATCTATAATTAGAAACCTATTGGCGCTGACGGTGTGCAATTCGGACCTCTATAGGTCCCCAATAAAACAAAACAGTGATTAACGGACTCTTACCTGGATCCACGTCAAATTTTCCGTCCAAAAAAATCTCCAATTTCTCAAAAAAATGAAATTCAAATTTCACTGAATCCGATGCCTCAAGAATCAGGTCAATCGGACGTCGGACGGAAAAGTTATTCACGAAAGAAATCAAAATTCAACAAGTAATATATATAAATATTGCCCTTATTTTTCTCTTTATTTTCTGATTTCCAACCAAACTTCCAACACCCATAACTCTTTCTACACATTTCTGAAAAATGCAAACTATACCTTGTTGGAGAGCTTATGAAAATCTCTACAATTCCCAAGAAGACCATAAAAATCAATTCCAACCCTAAGGGTGTCAAATATCCCATCAAACCTTCTGCCTACTCAATTCCCATTAACACAGGGCAGTACATTGACACTTTCATAACTCACTGATTCTTCAGAAATAAATTACCACAAAAATATGGTCAATAAGTTCACAATGTCCTCAACAACTTTCATGAACAATCCAAAATCAAATTCTATTTCTAAACTAGTCAATTAATTCACCTAATGTTACTGTCTCTGAAATCCTTCAATGTGGGCAGTAACCTTACAACAAGCATTAACTCCCTATATACAAGTCAGTAAAATCAGAACTTTATATCCCTGAAAAAATAACATTTCAAAATTCAATTTTCATGAAGCACTCAACATCCACTTCGATCTCTAACAATTTCAAAACTGTTATGGAAGCTACTGTTATGATCAGCCATTCATAACCTAATGTAGGGTCAGTTTTTGAAAAATCATAACTCCCAATTCTGACTTCTAAAAATTACACACCATATATCATTTTCAAGGTAATCTCTTCCTCTACAACTTTTCAGAAGCTCACTCACACCAATTCAGTCCACATAAAATGTTAAAATTACCTACAATTAGTAAACTCACAAAATCACCCTTAAGCTAGGTTTCATCCAAAATGCTCAAAACCAGTCATTAGTAATCAATTCATATCTCCCAATATACAATTCTAAAAATAGCAAGATCAGTAGCAATGGAAATATAATTCAATATTCTACAACTTCCATGTAGACCATTTCCCCTAATTCCATCTCAATTAATTCATAAAAATCAACAAAACTCAGATGTCATGGTTGCAGTTACTGTTCACAGGCAATGGAACAGTAACTTTCCATGCAAAAATTCACCCTTCTATCATTGAAATTTAACAACACCTATTTCACACTAAATTGAAGCCAACATCCCAAAGTTTCAGTGGCTACTAACCTTACCTCATTTGCATTTCTACACAATAAGTTATGAATAAAACAGTAACATCAATTTCAACTCTAACTTTCCAGATTTAATGTTAACCTTAGTTCTAACATTTCCAATGCCTTTTTCACATCACTAGACATCCAAATAAATACAAATTAAATATTACTACAGTCATACATATACTAGGGCTAATACTGAAAAATTGGCAGCACTAAATTCCTCAATTTAAATACTCAAATAATTATCCATATTCAATTCAAAATCAAACCATATCATTAATTTCAATACATCTTCACCTAGCCTCATACCCATTTCTTCAAATCATAATAATCATCACTTTAATGCCTACATGAACCTAATACATGCTTTAAACCTTTTATTAATCACTCCTCACTATCATGACATTTAATTCCATGTAAAAACACCATTTAAAACTCAAACCTTAATTGAAAACTTACCTAATTCAAAACCTCCTTCAAAACTTCAACTTCTAACTTTTAACTTCTACACCAAAGTACCAACCTCCTTCCCTTCCCAAGCATGTACCAAACTCATCTTCTAGCTTTGATGGAAGTAAGAGATAGTAGCTTGAAGTTATGGAGAAAGTTGAGAGAAGAGAAAATTCATGGTTTTGTAAAGGAGAGTGTGTTTGTGTTTCGGATGAACAATGATAAAAGCCTAAAATTCATCTTCCTTTCCTTTTAAACATATACACGTCCGAGAGAGAAGAAGTGCATTTAATGTTGCCTTTTCAATGGCAACTTGTGATTGGTTTCTTTTTATTTGAAAAGTCAAAGTAATGATTCTTTAATCCAGTCCAGATCAAAAACTAACTCAATCAACTCCAATAACCCTAATTGCACTCCCACAATAATATACCCAATAATACAGTGCCATTGGGTAGCAACTTTCGCTACCGAAAATCGACCGGTTCGCCAATTGGCGATTTTTCCGGTCCGGGAATTTCCGAGAATTTACCCGAATCATTTTTTTGAAATTTAATGAAATTCCCTAAAATTGTAAAGCACATAACAGTGCACTCCAAATAATTTTTCAAACACAAAAATCACCTTTTCTAACACAAAAACACGTTTAGGCCAGTTACCGGCGATTTTGTCGGTCCGGAAAGTTTCTTCAGAAAATTCCAGAAAAATTCCTATAAATCCCAAAAAATGTAAAACGCTCAATGGCGCACTCAGAATAATTTTTCAAATCCCATAACCACGTTAATCACAATAAAATGCCGTTAGGCCCAATTACCGGGAATGTCATGAATGCATGACCAAACAATTCAAGGCACAAATTCATCGAGCACCAGTACCAGTATACCTGGACACTACTCATACATCCCTATTAGTCTCATCCTATGCCAATTTTACTATTTTACCCTTCCAGGAGGGGGTGGGACGTTACAGGTTTCATAGTCACGTTCAATCAAAATCTTTGTGAAGTCAGAAACAAAGATGGGTCTATATTCTTTTCTGCCAAGAGAAGAAATAATCTTTATAAAATTGATTTAGAAGATTTTTAAGACCAAAATGTTTCATGTTTTCTATCTTCTGAAGAAGAAAGACTAATCTGGTATAAAAAGCTAGGTCATGTCTCTTTTAAACACATTTCAAAATTGGCAAAATTTGATTTGGTAAGAGGTTTACTAAAAATGAGTTTTGACAAAGAATTTTTCTATGAAAGTTGTTTGAAAGGAAAACAAGTTAAAACTTCATTTTCTTCTAAAAATTTTGTAACATCTTTTAGACCTTTA